>JAURVB010012689.1:0-61696 GCA_033002965.1 Piper betle | reverse complement strand
ATTCCTGTTAATCAATAATTGTGTATAATGGCATCGTATCCATGTGTGACTTCTCGTCTTTCTGGCGCTACCTCTCCTAAGTTTTGTGATATAGATTTCTCCCTGAACTTGATTTTTTTTTGGCATATATTTTATTAAAAAAATGATCCCTTTTACGAGAGAAGGGTCCACAGTTTCTGAAACTGAGCTTGGGGGTAAATACGAGTAAAGGGTTGACACGCACAAATACCCTCTTTTGCTAGCAGCCATTGTGCCATTTTGTTCGCTTGGACTTGGCTGATTTTATGATCCTTTTGAGAGCTATTGTTTCCCTTAAGGCTAACGTATTTTAATTAGAATGTTTGGTAAACTTTATTGATCTCTCCACGGAAAAATCCGTTTTTTTAAATATTTTTCTTTTAAATTATAGATTCATATACGTTAGATATTGTACAAAATTATGAGTGAAATGGTTTCCTCACCTAAAAAGCTTGGGACCTAAATTATGCATTCCCAATGGAGTCAGCACTATTGGGCCATTCTGGACTTTGAATCGGAGACCTCACCCATGAAGTAAATCATTGCACCTACGATCCAATCTAATTGGGAGAGAATCAATAAATTCTTTTTCCGGAGCAATTCGTCCTTTTCAGACGACTATACAACTCTTTATGCACTGCGCTCTCTAAGTATGCTTGTTTTTCTGTTCTTCATTATCATAATAAGTCTTAGAAAAGAAAGTCTTAAGAGACCCTCATGGTCCATTCCTAGACACTCCAAGATGCTTTTTAGCATAGATCCTCATGCCCGGCATTCTTTTAATCATTTTCTTCGAAAGAATTTATATAATATTTTCTTAATTATTTATTTTTTTAACGAGCTGGGCTGGACAATTTTACCTAATTAATATTTTCTCTACTATTTTTTTTTCAAAAGTACATTTACTCTTCAACTCAATCAACGGATGCATGTTCATTGCATGAAAAAAATTATTATTTGCGGGTATCATAATTATTGGAACGCCCAATTCAACGTGTGGTGTCAAACAAATTCGAAAGACAGATTTTGTTTTTATTTAAGTTACTTCTTCATCAGAACTAATATTTTCTTTTTATTAATCTCCAAGATGAAAAATGTCCATGGTTTCAGGCACAAAATTACAAGTCATATTGATTTTTTCTCCATGACAAAGGTGATCGTTTATTAAAAAAATATTTTTAATATAAAAAATAATTTTTGTTCAATTTTATATCAACATTTACGTTATTTTATAATGTTTAAAATTTTATTAATTAAATCGGATCAGGTATAATTTAAATGGGTAAATAGATTTTGATCAGATTTATATTTATATATAATAAATTAAATAGATATAATAATCAAATTGGATAGAATACAAATACACTATTATCACCATATCTGAATTATATCTAATCCGAATCCATCCCAAGGGCATCATTTTCGGAGATGCTGATAAACTCATTTGCGCTTCTTTTATGCAACAGAGTTTGATTTTCGTTTCTAGTTTTGTTCAGTAGAACCTAGTATAATAAAAACTCTCTTATGACCATCAAGGTATTTTTGTAGTAACCATTATCTGTTAGCGTTGTCAAGACTGCTGGTGCTTCCAGACAAAGCCTTTTTATGGCTCTCTTTTTGGGAATACCGGTAAGCATGTTTGTTGAACTTGCTATCTCCCTCAAAATTATGAATTTGTCTCTTCCCTTCAAATGAAAGAAACTGAATCTCCATATATAAATGTTTGAAAGAGCACTTGACATAATTTTCAACCCCCACGCATGGCCTACTCAAATGCGTTGTCTTAATGGATAACACACCTAGAGTAGGCCGAGAATATCTCGATTATTTTCATGAAGACATTAGTAGTACAAGGAGGATGATAATGCTATAAAAAATTAAGTAAAAACCATTTTCTGTTCTTCAGGAACATAAACAGGAGGGAGAAATTTCTGCGACTCCAGGAAAGAATCATTTCGGAAATCTTGCGGCATATTGTTAATGTTAGAATCTAAAATGTTGTCCGGAATTGCGTCCATTGTTTTCTCAAGAAAAGCCTTCACAGTCTGCACCCGTATAAAAGAAAAAAGATTCTAAAATGACAGGTTTAATAAAGATAGTGAAATGAGTGAAAACATAGAAACACTGATTGCTATTGACGTGAGGGCTGTCATGGTGACCAGGTATCTATATTGTTTTGGAGCATGTAAGATTAATATAAGGAACTCTTAAGATCGGCGTTTGCAACTACTCGTGACTAGCTCTCAATCTAGGTCTGTCAAGACTTAAAACAGATGCATACCTTGCAGTGGCGTAATGCAGAGTCAGCCTTGCGCTTCCAAAGGCCACTTCCCGGCCAGAATGGAAGAGATTAAGTAGAGGCTGCAGTAGATCATGAACCATTCTATGTAAATAGAAGCCACAACCATGGAAACAATAAAGGAGATTAAGAAACATATTGGGCTGTGAGAATATTGTGCCAACCTATATCACTTGCCGGACATTGGGTTTGTTAGGTCCATATCTCCCCAGAACATAGTCAGCATATTGTTGAAATCGTTTGAGGACCTGCCTCTAGAGGTTTTCAACCAGAGCACACAAAACAGATAAATTGACTATGGATGCAGCACAAACCTGGCGTCTTGTCAGATCAAGAGAGGAATCACCATAAATTTCAGTATCTACACGTCTTAGTGTAGACCAAGGGCTGCAGAAAAAATATAGTGGAGTAAGTATGCACAACGGTGATGTATATGACCAGAAATAATTCAGGGTTATAACTTAATGCCTCGAGCTATCGTACTTGTATGCTGCTCGTCCAACCATCGCTCCATGAGCTCCTTGCTCAATTGCGCTATTGACCTGAATAGGCACGAAGCAAGTGGGTATAGAAAATTTTTCGAAATAAATAACAAGTCTTGTCTGAATAAAAAAGTAGTAATAAGCTACAAAATGACAAGAAACAGGCTCACCATGTCGATACAGGTTATACCTCCATTTATTGTGAACCTCAGAGAAGGAAAATCACGAAGGAGGCCATATACATATTCATATCTGCAATAACAGAGAAAACAAAGGTGCAGAACTCAATGCAAGTTGAACATACACCAAAATAAAATCTAACTCAGCTGCCTAATTTTTAAGAACAAACAATTTTTTCTTCCAAAGAGATCAACTTTGAACAGTCAAATAAAGCTAAAGCCTACTTCAAAGGAGGAACATTCCGATTTTGAGACGGACTGATTCTGCTGAGAAGAGCTTTTCTTGCATGTATGATAAAGTGTTATGTAGGAGACTGTGTAAATAAAATTACCTGAAAATAGGAAACTTAATTAGTGCTTTCAGCTGTCACTACTTGAATTAGCCTTCTGCCAACAGAACTGACTACATATTAGTCCATTATTTGTTATTCTCTTTTGTAGATACCTCAACTTACAAAGTTCTTCATATGAATCATGATCGTCGACTCCTATTCAACATTTCACACTGACAGGAGCATCAGAGTTGGCAGCAATAGCTGACATTGCTTTCCCATCAAACTTCCCTTGCAAGAACCAAAGCAACCATATTTGATCTTATTTGGTTCATACAAATATAAGTAATGGAATTACAGAAACTGTACCTGACTCTCTAGTCCAATGACAAGGGCAACAAACCTTGGGGTCCAACATAAGCCGCGCGCCAAAGGACCCATGCCCAGCCACTTTCCCACTGGCGCATCCACAACTGTCGCATACATGTAATATGGTTTCAATAATAAAACAAATGCAAAGCTGAACCACATAACTTTACAGGAAATGAAAGGAAGGTTACAAACTTAAGATTGATCTTGTCATAACCGTAAAAATTAGCAAGTTCAGCTGCTTTTGCCAGATTTTCTAAATTACTTCGACCAATTTGTAGAACAATAGGATGTTGCTCTGAAGGAAACTCCAAGAAACTGTCCTGCAAATTTATGAGATTAACATAACCATGGCAAAATTACCAGGTGTGATACATTAACTAGTCTTTCATTTTTTGTTCTATAAATCATAAAACTTTTTCCATGTCATGCATGATTCACACACAAATATTCTCTCTATGATGAAGTTTTTCATGCAATTAGTCATGGAAGTTATAAGTTATGGAATGGTGACCTTTCATTAAATCTCTTAGATATCATTTTCTTCAGTTCTATGAGCCACAAATTTTAATCAACGATGGATGCTTAAAAACAAAGGTTTTCTACTTATTTATTAGTTTTACTAAACGGTTGTATACAGATCTAATGTATATTGGAAAGCAAAATAAATGAAAGAAAAAGAAAGACTCTCTCGCCAGATTTTCCTTTTGGTGAACAATAGTTTCCGCAACTACCATTTCTGTATAGAGCCATGCATGCTTTGATATGACACGAGCCAGAGTTCTAAAATGGTTGTCTGCCCAGTCCATCATCATTGGTGCAACACTATAGACATAATTCAAATTATATACACTAGCCAATTATTCCAATGAGTAAATTCAAATAATGATAGAAAAGAATCAGCATAAACTAACCTAAAAAGAGGAGGATGGTAGGACATTCTATCATTTCTGCTATTTGAATGATTCACTGTTAGACTAGAGGAAACCCAAGTCTGCACAATACAGGCAAGGATTGACGACAGGATTTTCTGAGTATGCAGGAACGAAAAGGCGTGGATGTAGAAAGTATGGAGTGAACGGCTGTCTTCGTTACCATCTGAATTACACAATCTCAAGGGGCCATTAGATAATATCAATCCTGAAAAGGTAATGAAACATATAATTTATCAGCACAGACTAACAACCACCAAATTATAAATCAGGCTTTGAGGAAGCATAAAATGATCAATTATGCCATCACTTAAAACAAAATGGTAGCAGATCACAAAAAGAAGGAAAAGGGTTGAATTTTTAAATGGGAGTCAGAGAGCCTAAGTGAAACCCACAAGAGGCTTTCAAATACTAAAAGGAATTACAAACATTAAACCTAAAGAGTTACATAAAAGCAAAGCCAGTCATGATTTGGTACATAAAAATATCAATAAAAGTAATGATTTCTTTTTCAACAGCATATATGCATAGAATATGAGTTTTTAGAAGAGTATCATGAGTAATTTGACGAAACATGCTCCATATCGACCACATATTTTACCATGGCATCACTTTTTACAATATTCCCATCGGTATTCTCTTATTAATAGAGTCGAACACCTAAAATGCAACATCCACAAAACAATTCCATTGAGAGCCTGGCTATACCAAAAGCAATTCTTTAAACTTTATCCAAATCAATAAAACCTTCTTCATATCAAATCATCAAGAAAATAAATTTAATAACGGAAGCGTACCTGGATCCATAATAGTAAAGCAATTCTTTGATTTCTTCTAGTTTGATCTTCCAAATTCTATACCGGTTCTCCAAAGCCAGAGTTCCTGGATGATGGGATACCAGAAAAGAAAAACTACGGTGCGAATTCGGGGACCATAACCGTATTTATTCGTATAACCGTATTTATCCTTATCTTTCATAATTCCAATTTAACCCATCATAAATTAGAGATTACGAAAACGGTATCTACACATATTTATCCATACTCATCTTAAATATATGGTATCTCCACATATTTATCTTAAATATTAATGGCCCATTAACCTTAACTTTAATAGATCAATTTAATTTAGGCCCAAACCTTATTAATAGCATATGATACAATTATATACTTGTATATATACGTCCAAAATCCAACAATCTCCCACTTGGACTATATATATAAAGATAATTGTATATTACCGTATGAGCTCCAAAATAACATACGCTATTATTCCAAAATAACAATCTCGTCCATTAATTAATGTTAATATAGGATCAAGGCGATTTTCGTTACATTTATCGTAACTAAACCCATCCATGGTCACATACATCAACATAATTAAATGACATAGATCAAGTATGGATGTGTAGCATGAAAATTACATGTAATTTGATCTGAACATGCCTATTTTCAACTGGTCCAACCTTATGAGATCACCAAAATAGAGTGAAACATAAACCAAATACCTCAACAAAACAAACTCCCACTAAAGTAACATATCATCAAATGATACAACACCCAGATGAGCAACATACTCATGAAAGACCTTGGGCGGTAAACTTTTAGTAAGTGGATCCACAATTATAGAGTTTGTCCCAATATGCTCTATAGAGACTTTACCGAAACTTTATCACTCTAAACTCTTTCTTTCACAACAAGGAACTTGATCTCTATATGTTTTAATTTAGATGAGCTCCTGTTGTTATTTGAATATGATACTGCAAACTGATTGTCACAAAATAACTTAAGTAGTCTTTCAATATTATCAATAATGCGCAGCCCTGTGACAAAATTCCGCAACCATATTCCATAATTGGATGCCTCATAACAAACTATGAATTCAGCTGCCATGGTGGAAAAAGCTATGAGTGTCTGCTTAGCACTCTTCCAAGAAATAGCTCCTCCAGCAAGCAAGTAGACATAGCTTGACATCCACCAAAATCAGAATCAGAATACCCAATGATCTCAAGTTGATCTGACTTCCGATAGGTAAGCATGTAATGTTTTGTTCTCTGAAGATACCTTATGACTCTTTTGGCTGCTATCCAGTGATCCAATCCCGGATTACTTAAATATCTGCCCAACATTCCAATAATATACGCAATATCTGGACGCGTACATACTTGAGCATACATAAGACTTCCTATTGCTGAAGCATAGGGAATCTTTTGCATTTCATTTCCTTATATGTCATTTTAAGACACTGATTGAGACTGAATTTGTCTCCTTTAGAAACAGGGGTATCTCCTGGTTTATAATCTTGCATGCCAAATCTTTTAAGCACTTTTTCTATATAGGTCTTTTGTGATAATCCAAGTATACATCGAGAACGATCCCGATGTAGTTGAATTCCTAATACAAAAGACGCATTTCTAAGATCTTTCATTTCAAATTTCTTTGATAAAAATCTCTTGGTTTCGTGCAAGAAACTTATATCATTACTGGCAAGCAATATATCATCAACATATAAAACCAGAAAAATATACTTACTCCCACTAAACTTATGGTATATACAATCATCAATAACATTCATCTCAAAACCAAATGAGAGAATCACTTGATGAAATTTGTGATACCATTGACGAGAAGCCTGCTTAAGTCCATAGATGGATTTCTTTAATTTGCAAACCATATTCTTTGAATCTCCAGATACAAAGTTTTCCGGTTGCACCATATAAATTGTTTCATCAATGTCACCATTTAGAAACGCAGTCTTTACATCCATCTGATGTAACTCAAGATCAAAATGTGCCACTAATGCCATAATTATTCTGAATGAGTCTTTCGATGAAACTGGAGAGAAAGTCTCATTATAATCCATGCCTTCCTTTTGAGTAAAGCCCTTTGCAACAAGACGAGCCTTATATCTTTCTACATCACCTTTCGAATCCCTCTTGGTTTTAAATATCCATTTACAACCAATAGGTTTCGCACCTTCAGAGCAATGGAACAAGATCCCAAACGTCATTAGCTTTCATGGACTTCATCTCTTCATTCATGGCATCAATCCACTTTTGAGAATTAGAACTCTTCATGGCTTGATGAAAGTTGATTGGATCATCTTCCACCATTCCAGTATTATCCTCATGTTCTTAGAATTTCTCCTTTCTCTTGTGGATCTCCTTAATGGCATTTGCTCTTGAGGTTGTTGAGTTTGCTCTTCAGGTATAACTTGATTAGGGAGATTCTCGACATTGTCTTGTAATTCTGATATTGTTTCTTGAACAACATCAGGAATATAATCCTGATCCTGATTATTGTCAAGAACAATCATGGGAAGAGAATCAGATTCTTCTTCAAAGACAAAGTCTCTAACTTCATTTCTCCCTCCAAACTCAATATCCTCAAAGAACTGGGCATTTCCAGTCTCAAAGAATGACCTTATTGTGGGATCATAAAACTTATACCCTCTAGACCGTTCAGAGTACCCAACAAAATAACTGCTAACTGTTCTTAAGTCCAGTTTCCTTTCATTTGGCCTATAAGGCCTTGCCTCAGCTGGACAACCCCAAATGCGTAAATGCTTAATACTGGGTGTTTTTCCAGTCCATAATTCATAAGGGGTCTTAACAGTTGCCTTTGTTGGTACTCTATTAAGAAGATATGCTGCTGTCTTTAGTGCCTCACCCCAGAGTGAATCAGTTAAAGTAGTATGAACAATCATACTTCTCACCATGTCCTTTAATGTTCGGTTTCGTCTCTTAGCAACACCATTCATGCTAGGAGTACCTGGCATTGTGTATTGTGGGACAATTCTGCACTCTTCTAGGAATTTGGCAAATGGTCCTGGACATTGTACACCTGATCCATCATATCTACCATAGTATTCACCACCACGGTCAGATCTAACGGCCTTAATAGTTTTGTCAAGTTGGTTCTCAACTTCAACCTTATATGCCTTAAACAAGTCCAATGCTTGAGACTTCTCATGAATGAGATATAGGTAACCATAATGAGAATGATCGTCTATGAACGTAATAAAATATTGTTGACCATTCCAAGAAGCCGTAGAAAATGGTCCACAAATGTCCGTATATATTAGTTCTAAGACACTTGAAGATCTATTGGCACCTAGTCTCCTTATATTTGTTTGTTTTCCCTTAATGCACTCAATACAGACTTGAAAATCTGATAAATTAAGAGAATCAAGAATTCCATCTGACATAAGTCGTTCAATTCTTTATTTAGAAATGTGTCCTAAACACTTGTGCCAGAATAAAGCAGAATTCTCATTGGTTAATTTTCTTTTCGTACCACATAAACCCACATGCAAAGTTTCATTAAAAGATGCAATAATATCAAGTAAATATAGATTATCATAAAAAGACAAGGAACCCGTACCCACAATATTTGAATTTAGAAAAAGACTAAACTTATTATTTCTAAATGAACAAGAATAACCAAATTTGTCCAATATAGAAATAGAAACTAAATTCCGTCTAAAAGACGGTACTACATATGTCTCTTTCAAATCCAAATAATATCTTGTCTTCAACAATAATCTAAAAATCCTATTGCCTCAACTATAACTGAGTTGTCATTACCCACATAGATGAATCTTTCAGCATCATTTGGCTTTCGGCAACTCAGGCAACCCTGCATTGACACACTTATGTGAGTAGTATCACCCGAATCTAGCCACCAAGTGTGTATTGGTACTGAAACTAAATTAACCTCAGAACAAACAAAATTACGAAATGGACCTTTATTTACACACCAAGTGTGATACTTAGTGCATTCCTCCTTCATATGTCCAGGTTTACTACAAAAGAAACAACAAGAACCTGATTTTTTCTTATTTTGTCTTGATAGGTACTAGCCAAGTGAGTACTTTCAGCCTGTTCTTGCTTCAACCTTTCTTCTTCTTGCACACAATAAGAAATGAGCTCATTAAGAGTCCATTTGTCCCTTTGACAGTTGTAACTGACCTTGAATTGACTGAATTGTGCAGGAAGAGAAATTAAAACTAAATGCACGAGCAAATCTTCAGATAGCTCTAACCTTAGTGCTTTTAGTTTTGAAGCAATATTTGACATCTCTAAGATGTACTCCCTTATGCTTATTTTGCCTTTAAACTTCATTGAAATCAAGTTCGACAAAAGCGTACTTGTTTCAGCCTTATCGTTTTTTACAAAACGCTTCTCAATTTCTTTAAGAAACTCACTGGCTGTAGTAACCTTTTCAGACATATCTCCCTGAAGGTTTCTGGAATCCTATGCTTCATGATCATAAGACTCATGCAATTTGAACATTCCTACTTCTCAATGTCCCGTTTTTCCTCAATGGAACTTTTATCCGTAAGAGAAGAAGGTTGTTCAGTCCTTAATGCAAAGTCAAGATCCATGCAGCCGAGAACGATTATCACGTTCTCTTTCCAATCCTTAAAATTATCTTTAAGCATAAGAACTGAATTGATGTTGGCAGAAATCATATAAGCAGATTGATTAACTGAATCTATAGAACAAAACAACATGCCCATAATAAGATTAATAATTCAAATAATAGTTAATCCCATCGACAGATACCTAGCACAACATTAATATTTAGTCTTTGGACAGAAATATTAATTTGTAAGTGGTACTCTCAGTGCAATAATCAAATATGGACAATAAATCCTGTCAAATAATAAACTTTCCTTTGGGCCGATTTATTATCCACATGGAAACTTGATAATTATCCCATATTTATTATCGCAAATGAATATATAATTCTGTCAAATATTAACCTTCCTTTGGGCCGATTAATATTCACATGAATCATATACCCACAACTGTCTTAATATTTTAAAATAAATTAATTTCTACAAAAGAGGCTACTTTGGCAGCATATTGTAGTCCTTAATAAATTTTAAAATATTAATCATAACTGAACCATAATTTGAATTTAATAATCCCAAATAACATAAAACTGAAAAAGGTTATAAAAATATCTTTATTTGGAAATTTCTGAAATTATAACCTTTTGTAACTTTATTGTCCTCATTTGATATTTAACCAAAAGAGGACCTTGATTTGGGAAAAATATCCCATAAACTGATATTGACAGTGCAAAATTTGGGCAAAGTAAAATACATAATTATCACATATTCACTATCCAAAATTTAGGGTATTCTAAATAAGTTGAAGAAGATTGGTTGTAAACCATGTCAATTTTGGTGAATAAGGGAATATTGTAAATTTGAACCACAAAATTTTCCCATACAAACAAGTATTGAATGATTGACTCATTCCAAAAATAAAATAAACATAAATCAATTAATTCTCAATGATTTAATATGAAGTTGCTCTGATACCACTTGTTGAATAAAAAAACTTTAAACTTTATCCAAAATTATATAGATGATAAAACCATCATCAATAAAACCTTCTTCATATCAAATCATCAAGAAAATAAATTTAATAACGGAAGTGTACCTGGATCCATAATAGTAAAGCAATTCTTTGATTTCTTCTGGTTTGATCTTCCAAATTCTATACCGGTTCTCCAAAGCCAGAGTTCCTGGATGATGGGATACCAGAAAAGAAAAACTACGGTGCGAATTTGGGGACCATAACCGTATTTATTCGTATAACCGTATTTATCCTTATCTTTCATAATTCCAATTTAACCCATCATAAATTAGAGATTACGAAAACGGTATCTACACATATTTATCCATACTCATCTTAAATATATGGTATCTCCACATATTTATCTTAAATATTAATGGCCCATTAACCTTAACTTTAATAGATCAATTTAATTTAGGCCCAAACCTTATTAATAGCATATGATACAATTATATACTTGTATATATACGTCCAAAATCCACCATATGAATTTTTAGAAGAATATCATGAGTAATTTGACGAAACATGCTCCATATCGACCACATATTTTACCATGGCATCACTTTTTACAATATTCCCATCGGTATTCTCTTATTAATAGAGTCGAACACCTAAAATGCAACATCCACAAAACAATTCCATTGAGAGCCTGGCTATACCAAAAGCCTTCACCCATGCATACAACTAGATTTTGACACATTGTACCACAGGTTCCATGACCTCACCATATTATATAAAGTGGGCGGAAGCCAATTGATGCAGGGCATTTGTTAAATTTGTTAGTCATTATTTTGTTTGGGATATATTTGTAATTTATTTTATTCAAGTAGACAAATTTTAAGCAATAATTAAATTAGGTTTTTTTTATCTTTTCCTTATAAATAAGGCGTACCCGCTTATTAAACAGAGGTTGATATTTTTGATGAAATGATGAATTATTGGTTTTGTGCCTTCTATCCTAAGTTTTTCTATTTTATCTCTTAGATTTACTTTTTTTTAATTATCCATAGTTTTCTTTTATTTGTTAAATTAGTCATCTCTGCTATATCCTATGCATTAATTTGGAGATGCCATCGAAGGTGCCTATATTGGATATCATTTGATCCCGTCTCTTTCGTTTTTCTAATTCTTTATTTGTCTTTTGTATTCCTTTTGTTATCTTTTCCTTTTACATTGCATCAATGACAAAAATAAAAAAATCTCCTGCTAGCTTTCCAACGTCGCCCAATAGATCTGACTTTTTTGAATTTGTTTTCTCATCTCCTGGAGCGTAAATTTAATACCCCTTAAAATTGAGAGAAATGAGCTTTCAAATGAGTTTTCAAATGAGTTTTCTGCATCTCCACCAATTTAATGGGGGAGGATATATCAAAGGCGATTAATTTAAAAGAATAAAAAAATTTAAGGATAATCAAATAAAAAATAAGTTAAACCTAAGATTTAAAATAAAAAACCCAGGATAGAAGACAGGTAGTCAATAATTCATCATTTTATTAAAAATATCAACCTCCATAACAAGGCAGCTACGCCTTATTTATACGGAAAAGACAAAAAACATAATTTAATTACTGCCTAAGATATTCTTACTTAAATAAAATAAATTATATATATATTTATATATCCCCAACAAATAATAACTAACAAATTTAACAGATGCCCTGCATCACCAATTACAAACATTAATACCTCAAAAATGTCACGAGGCAACCATTAGCGCATAACCCAAGAAGACCACGCACCGACTGCTTTTATATAGCGGACCAAAGTCAGTCGTGTGCATCACGATACCCCGATAACATCTACCCATGGTTGCATGAATTTGAATCGGAATCGGAATCGGTTTTCCAGTGAATCGGAATCGGAATTGGAATCGGTCTGAATCGGCCAGGAATCGGTTCAGTTGAATCGGTCCAAATTAATTTAATCAGTCATATATAATAATTTAACAATTTATAATATAAATATATTAAAATTAGGTATTGATGTTATTTTGATATTATTCTGTGTATTATAGTTTATGATATTTTTAAATATTTTTTAAGATTTTTTAAATTATTTAGAATTAATTATTATTTTTGACTCGAGTTAGACTCGAGTCAACTTTTAATTACGAGAATGCCACCCTCCCCTCTTTACCCCCGCCGGCGGCGAGCCCGAGTCGGGGACGCACGGCGGAGGCGGAAACGGGGCGGCGGCGTGGTCGGACGGCTGTGGCGTGGTCGGACGGCCGTGGCCGAGCTGAGGGCGGCGACTCCGGAGTCGGGGACGCACGACGGAGGCGGAAACGGGGCGGCGGCATGGTCGGACGGCCGTAGCGTGGTAAGACGGCCGTGGCGTGGTCAGACGGCCGTGGCGTGGTCGGACGGCCGTGGCGGAGCTGAGGGCGGAAGCGGAGCGGAGGGCAGGGAGCGAGCGGACGGCGGAAGCGGGGAGGTTTTTAAAAGCCAAATTACCATTTTACCCATGCTTAATTAATTTAATTAAAATCATACCGAGGGTATTTTAGTAATTTCTTAAAAAACCGATTCCGATTTAAATCGGCCGATTCCGATTCCGAGTTAAATCGGTCGGAATCGGCCGATTCAGCGACCGATTTGGCCCCGAAATCGGATCGACATCGCGCCGATCCGATTTAAATCGGACCGGTTCCGATTCGTGCAACCCGGCATCTACCATACCATATACATGTTGAGCAACGAAAGGAGACGGGAAGTGCACCCAGCAGCGAGGAGACAAGACCATGAGAAGAGAGGCCAATGAAAGGGGATGATGGCGGATAGAAACATTGGAAACCAGGAAGTGAAGTGACAGAGGAATGCGCTTCAAAATCTGCAGGAACAGAGATAGCCCCACAGCCAACACTCACACCAGAGAGTTACCCTTACATTTGTAATTTGTAAACGTGGATGTTTATATTTTTTTATTTGTAAACGGGTTAGGGGCATTAATATTTTGATTAAACTCGCATTCACTAAATATTCGATTTAATTAATTTGATTCAAACTTAAACGGCGAGAGCGAGCACACTTTCCCATCGGCAATATTGCATGTTAAGTATATTATATATTTTTATATGGTTTTATCTCGTCATTTACATAAAAAATAAAAATTAAAAAATATATAGAAACATCACCGTGACGATAACTTTGATCATATAATAATCTTGTAAACCAACAAAATTGTTTGTTGAAGGTCACAAGTTGACTTATTTACTCTTTTAAAACTAATTTTATTTTAAATTAAATAGAAAAAAATATAGATAAGTAAAACTCAAGTTGTCTCCCACTAGACGAGCGATCGAGTCGGCTAGAAGTCTATTTGAGAATATTCAGAGATGACTAAATCAAATACTAGCCGAGCCGATTTGGCCGTCTCATGCAAGCTCGGCTCGTCGATCCGCAGGCCAATTGGCACGGCTGATCTCTAGGTTTGATCTCGGCTTGCATATGGATAAAAAAAGTTTGATTTTCCAGCACAGCGCTCTAGATGATCGATTCGAGCACATCCACAAGAGGAAATTTTTCCTACAACTCCCAAGTAAACAATATTAACATCAAATAAAATTTCCCAAGTGATCGATTCTTCCTCCTATACGCTCAAGATCAAAGAAGAATGTAAAATATGTAAAATACAAACCAAATTCTAACACAGTACACTTTAGACATTAGAACAAGATAGTATTGAAGTCTATGAAAGTTCTCTATTTACCTGGCAAGGTAATAAACCGTAGCTCTTTGAAGACTATCGATTTTGATATTTAATGTCAAACCTTGCATCTCTCATAAGCCATATAAGGTAGGATCTAAAACACTAGACTCCAATACCTCACCAAAGTGTAAATTAAACTCTGCCAACACCAAAAGCACAACACAGTGGAAAAGCACAAGGTGGTGTCCGATACATAAGTTGAAGATCATATCAAGTTCTTCATGGATATAAGACATTTACACCAGTTTCTTATGCTAAAAGGCTTCTCTATTTACATGGCTTCTCAGATTTGTACTCAGCTTTTGTTGCACATAGACCTTCAGATTTGGAGTCACCTTTTCCTGTTACATAGAGCAAAGCATGCTGCCACTTGTGAAGGCTATAATTCATCGTGGATCATTGTACGGGTAGATAGCTTTGCCCCACGAAATTCAGAGAGATACCTGGCAGCCAAAGCTGCATGAAGAGCAGCTCCGTAGGGAAGTGCAGCTTCGTTAACAGCAAAGTTGGATGAATGCAAAGGAGCTAATTCCTGCTGCGACTCATTCTTCATTCCCAAGAAGAAGTAATACCCAGGTACCATATCTGAAAAAGACGCAAAGTCTTCAGAACCCATCATTGGTTGAATCACTTTTACACTGTTGGGTCCTAGGAGATCCTCTACCACTCTCTCAAAGATCTCATGCAGCTCATTGCTATTCACTGTTACTGGCGAGATGGGTTTCTCTTCTAACAGGAAGTCCACTTCAGCAGTGCATCTTTGTACAGCAGCTTGACCAACTATAACCTACAATGATAAACATTGTAAAAGGAACCCCATTCCTGCCAAGCCATACACTAAATGAGAAAAAGTTAAAGTTACACTAAACACCACACCTCTTTGATTCGTTTCATGAGTTGCATCAAGCTTTGCTTAGAGAAAGCTCGAAATGTGCCACCAATCAAAATAGCATCAGGAATAACATTAAATGAACCACCACCAGCTTGAAATTTAGCCACACTTACCACCTGGCAATCATTTGAATATTAATATAGGATGGAATGTGATAATTATGGTAACATATGATATGTGGTGCTTTGTTACATGACCTTATACAATGGTCAGCTAAATGACTAAAATCAATCAAACAAGTAACCAAAAAAATTCAGGGTACTTTCAGAAAGATTATCCAACTGATCAATTGATATAATAATCTAGACAACAAATCGAAGGGAAAGGAAAATATATCTTTTTGGAAGCCTCAAATGAACTATATATAATACATTATTTTATTTTTGAAAAAGTACGTCTAACAATTCAGAAGAACTATCATACAACAGTGCTTCAGTTAGATCCATTATGTCACATGCAATTTGAAGTTGAATCTCTAACAAGGTATTTAAGTCATCAGAAGTGCTATTTTTATTTTTATTTTTTCAAACTGACCATTAATTCCACTTGACAGCTCCATGCATAAGTGTGGAAAGTAAATGGAGTATCTCCTGGTTTTGACAAATAGTTATCTGCTTCGAGATAACTATTTTTGCCCATTCATAATCTAGAGCAGATATACCAAACTCCGGATGAAGTAAAAAAAAATTCATGGAAGATTTATCACTGTGGTCATATAATTGCATTGAATAATATCCAGTCTAATGACTAGTCCTCTTTGCATAGCTTTACTAAGTGCCAAACGAATCTCTAGATACAGTTTTAGGGTCCCGATTATCAGTCATATGTGTCTTGTTTATCAGTCACATTTAGTTGAACAACTAAGAAGCCGTCATCTCTTGAATTAGTTATGATTAGCGCCAGTGATGTCATCAAAGTATATAAAAATTACACAAATTTCATCCCTGCCTATCTTACTTTGAAACAGGAAACAAAGCTTAAAGGAGAAGTCAGAAGACCACACTCTTTTCAAACAATTTCAAGATAACCATAAAATAGTTTTATATAATTCTCATCAAGTGCAAAAATTAGTGACAGTAACATAAGGAGGATAATACCTGCGAGTCTAAAGGATCAGCTTCCCGTGAAACAAGGTGCTGCAAGCCGACAATGACATTGGATGTGGCCACAACGGGATCAATGTTGTACTGCGGAATACCGGCATGGCCACCCTTGCCTCTGATCATGGCTTCAAAGAAGCCACACCCAGCCATTATGGGCCCTGCTCTAGAGGACACAGCACCAACTGGTGTATCTATATCCACATGTAGACCAAAGATGGCTTCAACATTCTGTAGAACTCCTTCTTCAATCATTTTATCTGCTCCACCACCTTCTTCCTCAGCTGGTTGAAAGATAAGAACCACAGTTCCCTGTATATATACACATATAAAAGATCTTTTTATGATAGTATTTAGAATATGACTATTTTAAGTTTCAACTATTTCATAGTGGCTTCAAAGATTTTGATTTTCTTGATATTGTCCAATGAAAATAAAGTATAGATGATAGGACTCAGCACTGGCTAAAATATTTTTTAAATTATCATGAACTTATTTTTGTAGATGATTATATGCTTTTGAATTAGAGGTCAGATTAGTTTTCAAATGTTGTGTCCTCCTTTCAGCTTATGTTCTTAAGAAGTAATAATTGATCAACATGATCTTTTAGCTAAAAATAGGCTTCCCTCACTCCTTAAGCTGTTATAATATGGAAGCTAGAGGAGAGCTGATCATAAATAGCTCTCAAATAAAAAACTTTCATTACTTCAAGTAATATCTGTAAACGTACATTGCTGCTAATTGCTTGGTTGACTTCAAATTCTAAAAGTGTAAGTTAATTAATTGCAAAGCCAGTGGCATATGAGTCCTTCAGTCACTGAATACTGAAATAAAATGGTTTCCCTTTGCCAAGAGAATATCCTCTATTGCATGATAATTTTCTTTGAGTAGTTTGTGTAAGCTGTGCCAACTAAATTATTTGTCAACAGATTAAATTAACAGCATCGCGAGTGAAAATGTTAATAAGTATATGCCACAATCAGATGAAAGTCCACATAATATCGTAGCAAATCTATAGATAATCGAAGATGATTTGTTTCTAAGACACATGTAAATTAAATGATCATGTATAATGGAGTTTGATTCACCTAGAACATTCACCAACAATCAATAACCATTGAGCAACGAACCTGATTGCCATAATAAGGAATGAAAATTTCAGTGAAATCTCCTTCCATTCACATTAAGCAATAAATTAAGAAGAACCTACCTGATGTCCCTCATCCTTTGTTTGGAAGAACCTAGAAACCAATTAAATTTTTTTGCAAAGCCTGATCGCATCTCGTTGGAGTAAGTTATTTCTCAAAGAGAAAACCCCTCGTTGCATAAAAAAGAATTTGATAATTACGCAATGTTTATCTCAGAGGAATTCATATATTAGTTGTTCCAACTAAATTTTTTGCCAACTGATAATTAAATTGTATGATCATACGTGATGGACATAACATTCACCCCTAATCAATAAAACCTTTAAGCAATTAATCGAACACAAAGTAATCAAGTAATTGCCGTAGCAGTGAATATTTCAGCAAAATCTATCCCATTGACAAAAGGCCCTAAATGTAGAAGAACAAACCGGCAATTTATCGCGGTGCTGTTGGAGGATCCTCGCCGCCCCAAGCAGTATGGCGACATGGGCGTCATGGCCGCAAGCATGCATCTTTCCGGCAACTCTACTCTTGTGATCCCACTCCACATCCTCCTACAACCCCAAACACACCATCAACACCAAGACCCGAAACATACTGTTACCCCAAGATCAGCAAAGGAGAAGAACCTGCAAAGCCAGAGCGTCCATGTCGGCCCTGAGGGCGACGAAAGGTGCTTTGCCGGTGCCTACAAAGCCGACGACGCCGGTGACGGCCACGGGGTGGTTGTAGGGGATGCCCAGCAGGTCCAGCTCCGACCTGACGAGCTTGCTGGTCTCGTGCTCCTCGTAGCCGAGCTCCGGGTGCTGGTGCAGCGTCCGCCGAATTCCGACCATCCATCCCAACAACTCCGGGCTCTTGGCATCGTCTAGGAAGTGAAGTACGGCCTGGGATAGAGGTTCGGGCGAGGGGGAGGACACGGGGATCGGTGGTAGGAGGAGGTGAATGAGAAGGGGAAGGAGAGAGTGGATGGAGTTGGCATAGCCCATGGATGGTCGCGCCTGTTCCGGCCGTTGGCCCTTGAAGGGACTAAACTGGCCATAAACTCGAAATAATACTGTTATCCCGTGACTATTAGTTGGTGCTATCCACCAACTTACCGGTACTAATACATTGTTATTAAACTTGAAGTAATGATCAAACAAGGGTGCTTGGAGGTTGTCGGAATACTTAAACGTACTATCGGGTTTCAAAGAGTCGAATTGGCCATGATTACCGGTATTCGATATTGAGCATGTTCAATGGATCGTAAGGAGTGTGTATCAAGCTTTAGTGGAAGTGTACCCAACATATATGCTCTATCAGATACAAATTAAAGTCAAGATGTCTATACCGGGTCTATCGAGACTCACTACCAAGAGTGCTTGAGAAGTGCCGAGTGTTTGGGTGATGGTGATTGAGCATCAGGTCCGAGCATGGTTATCGGTAGCAACTTGTGGAGTTTCAGTGGAGCAAAGTTGGGAGTACCAAGCGTACCGAGAACTCGTGAACGAGTACTATCTAGAGGCTTACACAAGAGCAATAGGCATGATCGAGTGCTGGATACCGGTATACCAAGTGTAACACCCCGATTTTGGTTCACTTAAGAACCAAATCAGAAATACTATGATCGAGTCGAGTCATGTTTAAAGTTATTGATCGGTATGACTCGATCAATGAAATAGATCGAACAACATTCTTGGTGTCATGAGAATGGAAGACATTGTTAAATATGCATCAAACACATTAAATATAAATAAAAATAATAAAGTAAATAATTGTGTTGAGCCCAAGTGTGTATAATATTTATCTATCTTCCCACCAAAGTCGACTCAAGATTTGCATGACGTACATATATTATATAAAAACTATTAGTAACGAATGTTACTGGTCAGAAAAATAACTAATACAATCTAGCAAATGGGTATTCTATTACCCACGAAAACTTTTGAAACTTCAAAATTACCTCACACTGGGCTATAAGCAAACATACTTAAACAATTGCTGGCTCGCATACATGGCTCATAATCATATTCAAACATACATAGAGCGCTTACGCCCTCACACCTTCCATATCACCTGCCACAATACTCGAGTGGCAAAAGGAACAGTTAAGTTAGTACCATAATATTTGAAAATGCGATGTATTACGTAGCATCGTTATACACGCACTACCTCATGGTTTGAAGGAGTACTAGTACGATTCATATATTTCTCCATACTGCTCACTCTCTTATTTGGAAAATCTGAAAAAATGCGTATACTTATATAATATGCTTAGGAAAGGGGCTTGTATCATATATTTCTGGAGCTTTAGTTCGAAAACCAACAAAGGATCTCATCCTTGTAATTTTATTAAACATGTGTAGAAAACAAAGCTAAATGGCCCGACATTGGAGGGATGCAATAAAACACCGCCGATCTCGACCTACGTATAAAACACGATTAAACTCGACACGCAAGGAGTCAAGCAGAGAGGGACAGTCGTGTGGTCCAAGCTCCAAACGTATCTATACATCTACTGTAACACCCCGTTCTGGTTCACCCGTAAATCGACGCGAAAATATCACCAGCAACTGAACTATTCGCCAAACTACTTGATTCAGTTAAGCTGACCCAAATCTCCCCACGGTGTCCTAAAATAGTAGTGCAAATATATAATGCGTGAATGAGATGCTTCGGTTCTGATGTGGCCCTACATGCATGCCATGATATGCGATTTTGCTCAGATAGAATAATCGTGAATACAGGTTAAAAAATAAATAATATTTAAACAAAATAAAATAAAATAAAATGAGCTGAATCTTTCTTAAATGTGCAATAATAAATATTTATATCAATATAATTCCAAAACATGGCATTTGTATTTCTCTTTCATTTTATTTTTGTTCCACTGGCTAAACGTTCATAGCATGCCACAAAATAATCTAAAACAATCTCATTATTTTATAGCTTAGCAATCATCATTTTCATTCATTACGTGAGGTAGGTACATGTGTGCAACAACTTTACTACTCCTCCACAGTCCTGACAGCGTTCAATCTTCAAGATTCTCACCTAAATAAATAATAGAAAACTACCAGTAATGCATGTTACCAGTCCAGAAAATAACTAATATCAAACTGGCACAGGAGAGTTGATGCTCTTGTTAAATAAAAATCTCATATACTTCCTCAAGAACTCTCACAAGGGTAGTAATGGGAGTTGTCGCCCTCAAGCAGCAGTGTCCCCTTTCCATAACTTTGTCTTCCCATAAAATTCTCTTTCCTTAGCCATTCAAACTATCAAAATCATTGTCATTCATCTTAGCCCTCTACGTCCTCTGTATTACTCCTGGTCCTGAGTACAGGAGTCGAATACTCTCAGACATGTGCCTCAATACCCTTTTTCATCACAAGCCTAAACATGTGTTGCACAGTAGTATTCGTAAACCTCCACACTTCTTTGGGTTTGAAGAACTCAAAGGTGGAGCTATCAGGATCCCTCGGGAATGGAGTGGATGCTTACCAATCTCATATACTTCCTCAAGAACTCTCAAAAGGGTAGTAATGGGAGCCGTCGCCCTCAAGCGACAGTGTCCCCTTTCCATAACTTTGTCTTCCCATAAAATTTTCTTTCCTTGGCCATTCAAACTATCAAAATCATTGTCATTCATCTCAGCCCTCTACGTCCTCTGTATTACTCCTGGCCCTGAGTACAGGAGTCCAGTACTCTCAGATATGCGCCTTAGTACCCTTTTTCATCACAAGTCTAAACATGTGCTGCACAGTAGTATCCGTAAACCTCCACACTTCTTCAGGTTTGAGGAACTCAAAGGTAGAATTGTCAAGATCCCTCGGGAATGGAGTGGACGCTCACCAGTTCCAGACCCTACTTTGACGAGCACACGCCTTATCTCAAGACGCGGCCGTCAATAACCCTCATTCCATCTCTCACTAAAAATGGGAAAATATGCATATATAAGTCTAAGTATGGATTTATATAATAGGCCTGAAGGTAAATTGTGGTGGATCTTGTTTTCAAAAACATAGGGATCTCAACCTCGAAGGTTATTAATCCAGAAATACGATCGGCTAAATGGCCCGTGTTGAGTGGGATATAATAAATCCACCACTCGAGACGTTCGCTTACTTGTAAAAACAACACATGATAGAGTATAGAAATAAAACAAGAAGCGAGTCCTAACAGACATGGTAGAAGCTCCAAGCATGTCCATGTGCCTAGGCAACGAGCTCCTAATTCATACCTATACATCAAATCTAAAAGCTAACACCCACTAACTAAATGATGCATCAAACTCACAATGAATATCACACATACAATGCAATCATCATCTAACAATAGTCAAACAATTATCAATGTAAAAATATCCTATTCATCCCATTTTTATTACGTTTTTTCTAAGTTAGTTGCAGTTAATTATTATGCTCAAATTTAATTTACTTAATTAAATCACTAACTATCAATCAAATCATGTAAATCATCACTTCATTCACAATCAAACATTTATCACAACAGTTAATCATTTCTAGCATACTATGCTAATAATCATAAATTTTAAATAATTAAATCGGATAAAATTCTATACCTAATTGTAAGTCACATGACGACGACAACAAAGTTGTGGCCGGCTTGAGTGAGGATTTTGGGGAAGAAGGAAGGAACAAAAAAAGAAGAAATTGGGTGAGAAGGATGATAAAGACTAAATAACAGAAGTGTGAAATATATAGATGTCAGAGAAAAATGAATGGTTGTCTAAGAAAACAAATAGTTGTTTAGAAAAACAAATGGTCGTCTAAGAAAAATAAATGGTTGTCTAAAAAAATGAATGGTTGTTTAGAATAATAAATTGTCATCTAAGAAAATGAATGGTTGTCTAAGAAAACGACCAGTCGTCTCGTAATTAAAACTTGACTTGACTCTGACTCGAGTCAAAAATAATACTAACTCATAAATAAAAAATCCATAAAATATAACACACATCAATGACATGCTCTATAACTAATAACCCACCCAAATTACCCGTTACACGTCCTAATACATTATTCGGCCTAAAAATAATTCTACGATTTAATTAAAATAAATTAAGAAAATTTTGGCATACTCTCATATGTTCTGATAACTTATTTTGCTACTGTCGTTCTGGCGTTATCATCATATACTTGGGCACACATAACTCTCATGGTTAATAACACAAGACTGGCCTCGGCTCGATACACACAAATCGAGACATAATAAAGAAAATATCTAATAATAAATAATAAATAAATAAATACATACAATCATGAATAAATAGATAGATAATAAATACATAAAAACAATCAATACTCTAATTATAAAATAATAATATCATATACTATATACGTAAATGGCTAAACAAGAGTAAATATTATATATACTCGTGTTAGTAATCATATAAATAAATAAATAAATAAATACATAATCAATCTATAAAATAAATAAATATATATATATATATATATAATTTTAATTAAACATGAATAATAATAATATCATAATCATCAATACAGAATACATAATTAAATACAATTAAATAATAACATACACGCAACGAACAAGTAAATAAATAAATAAATACATAAAATTTAGCAAACATAAAAAGACTAACATTAATAAGTAAATATAATAATAATAATAATAATAATAATAAAAATAAAAAATAAAATAATCATGTAATCATACATCAAATACGATAAACATATTAATATAAATAAATAAATAATAATGAATAAATAAATAAATAATTAATTAATTAAATAAAACAATAAATAAAGAAAAATCATCATAACATCAAATTGTGCTAAATTAAGTGAATATACATCTAAACTAATATAGAAGTTCTCGACTTACCGAAAACGGTTCATGAACGGACGAAAACGGTTTGAAAATGAGCTGAATCGGAGTGAACCGAGCTAAACCAGACTGAACTGAATGGGCTAAACCAACCCAGTCTTGGTTAAATGGAAAATGGGTTGGGTTGGCTAGGCTGATGGACATGAACATGGACATGGCTGGTGAACTCGGGCATGACCAGGTGGATGTGGTCGCAGGGTGGCAGACACTATCACAACTAGCAAAGCGGTAGCGAGCAGGTGGTAAACGGGCTGAACAAGGGTGCGGCTGTCCCGTCATTGGAAAACGCCAATGGCGGCGCGGGGGAGGTTGCCATCGGTCGCAATCGAAAGAGGGAAGGATGGGGAACATGATAGTGGTGACGGTCGGAGGAGTTCGGCCACTGGCTGGCCAGAAAATGGCCGGAAAGAGGGTGGATCGGCGCTAGGTGCAACGATGTAGCCGGCGGTGATCGTGGCTGCGGCAGTAGATGGTGTTGGTCCCAAACCATAGATCTTAGCGAAGGGAAGCCGTCAGGGTGGTCAAATTAGCCAAAGGTGCTTCGCCGGTGTAGGAAAAAGACCCAAACAGACGGCGACAACGATGATGAACAGTGATAAAAAACTTGGTTTCCGACGACGAATGTGGAGGTGTAGGTGGTCATGAGTGGTAAGAATGGAAAGCCGGCCGCGAGGCGGTCATGGCCGTACCGAATGGGTGGCCAAAGGAGGGCTGCAGTCTCACTGGTGACGACCCCAAGTGGTGGCGGTAATGGTGTAAAAGTTTGAAAATCATGTAAAATCTCTGAAAGATAATTGGGTGGAAGATAGAGTTGAATGGATGGCCTAGATCTTGCCACGTGGCATGATCCGAAACTCTGACAACTCGTCTCCTAGTGAGGCCCACCTATGGATATATGCAATATATATATGGACAAAAAGCTCGAATCTAGACCGTCTATAGTCAAAGCTGACTCGAGTCCTAAAAGTGACTTTATAAGTAGGAATTGAGGCAAGAAGGTTAAATAGGCCTCGAACCCTAAGCTCAATCAAGATGGGCCCACAAGGGTACAATCTAATGGTAAAAAATCCCTATAATGCCAATGAGATACCCAAAAAATCCCAAACAGATGCTAAGCACTGCAACAACCTAGATCTAGGCCTAACATCCTGGCTAACTCATAAAAATCATATATACACCTCGTGTATACACTAATAACTCATTATATATAGTATCTAACTGAAATTATCATATGTATGTCGGGTATACTCAGCTTCCATAACATGCTTATATGGCCATCTGAGCCCCATACTCATATTATAAAAATTACTCTGGCTCAAGCTCACTCGAACCAACTTGATATTGACCCGAACAAGGAAAACCTAAAATCGGGTAAAACCCTAACCCAAAAATTGGGTTTTACACCAGGATTTGGTTGACGTATCTTACTTGCACTAGGAATCCTAGCACCAGTAGGATTTACTGGTATTCTTGAGTGTGTTGTGTGTTGGTGACTAAGGGACTTACTTGGACAATTTGGGTGGACATGTGGACATGAGGGACATGGACTTCAAGGTGAACTAGGATTTGTAACTGAGATGGTTGTTGTAGAGCCGGAAGCAAGACCTAACCTTAAAAGTGAGATTGGGTATTAGGGTTTGAGGTTTGTGGCTTTGGTGAGCTTTGTAGATCACAGTCGGACATCTGTCGGTCAGACGTCAGACAAACCATTGTCCATGTCCATCCACTTAACCTCAGACAAAAGTCAGTCTGTACACGGTCAAAATTTTTCGGTCAAGTCGGTCACAGTTAGACACGGTCAAAATTCGGTAAATATAGGAAATTATTTTCATCTCATATTTATTTTATTAGCTAATTATTTTTTTCATTATAAATATTTTTTTGCTCACAAATAACTAATATCTCATTTATATAATCGTTATCTCTTTCATTTTTGAAAGTTTCTCTCATGTCAATTAGTATAAAAATTAAAATTATTTTTTAAAAAATATTCGAATAAAGAAATATTATACTACAATGGGAAAATTTTAAAAATAAGATTAATGTGAAATCTATGGCTTGATGTGTGTCAAATAAGCCCTCTATTAGAATTGAAGGTTCATCAAGTGTTTGTCCTGGAGGCCCAAGTAGGTGATTGCAATGTGTAACACCCTGTTTCGGCTCACCCGTGAACCGACCCGGAAATGTCACCGGCGACCGAACTGTTTGCTAATCTACTAGATTCGGTTAAGCCGATCCGGATCTACTCTTGGCGTCTCAAGATGGAGATGCAAATATGAAATGCATGAATGGGAACAATTGGATTCTAACGGAGTCCTACATGCATGCTATGACGTGCAAGCAAAACAAGACAAAACAATAAATGAGAAACCAAAAGAAAATATATACTACTACGGAAAAACAGACAAAGTTTCCCCTAAAAGTGCAATAGGGGCCAACCTGTCCACAACAAGGGTATATAAATATTGTATCAAAATACGATAAAACATAACAATCTACCATGGCATTCAATCACTATCTCATTCGTTTTCACCTGAGCCGAGTCTGAACTCCAAGGCTCCCTGCTCATTCACATCTATCCGTTCATTTCATAACAGGCAATTCATCAAGACAAAAACATTCTAATAATCATTCACACAGCATTAAACAACCATCATTATACATTACACGCGGCAGGTACATGTGTGCACGGTTCCGTGCTGCTCCTCCACAGTCCCGACAGCTTTCATCGCTCGCATTCCTCACCTACATATATATAGAAAAACCGTCAGTAACGAGTGTTACCGGCCTGGAAAATAACTAATATCAATCTGGCACAGGAGAGCAAACTCTCCTGTTGAATGAAAACCATATACTTCCTCAAGAACTCTCATCAGGGCACATACGGGAGCCGTCGCCGTCGGGCCGTCGCCATCGGGTCGATAGCGTCCCCCTTTCTTTCTCATTCTCATACCTTGGCCATTTCTCTATCGCTTCTCGCATCAAATCTCATTCCTTACTGCCCTCTGCACCTTCCATATTACTCCTGGCCTTGAGCACAAAGGCCGAGCACTCTCAAGCAGTCGCCTTTAGTACCCTTTGAACCACAAGTCTAGACATGCACTGCATTGCAGTACCCGTAAACCTCTACACTTCTCCGGGTTTGAGGAACTCAAAGGTGGAGTTGTCCGGATCCTTCGGGAATGAAGTGGGTTCTCCCCAGCTCCAGAGCCCGCTCTTCCGAGCACACGCCCTATCTGAAGGAGTGGCCGTCAGTAACCCTCATTCCATCTCTCACCGAAAATACGAAAACTATATATATATAGGCCTGGGTTGGGATTTATACAATAGGCCCGAAGGCATCGTGAGCTGGATCTGAAGTTCGAAAACAAACTCGAGGGATCTCATCCTCGAGGGTTATTAATCCGAAAAAGAACCGTTGGCTAAATGACCCGAGTTAAGTGGGATCCGATAAAGTGCCACTTAACTTGTCCTGCACATGATAAATCAAATACACAATAGAGTAGCATAAAAACAGAGAACGAGTCCTAAACGAACCTGGTAGAAGCTCCAAACGGGTCCACGTGCCTAGGCGGCGAGCTCCTACACCGTACCTACACAATCAAGCTAAAAACTAACGCCTGCATGATGAATCACACATCCTATAGCATGCACACACAATCAACACAATCACGCATCAATCAACACACATCAACCTATATCAATTCTAGCAAGTCTACTTAGGCTAGTTTGCATTAGATCATGATCATTACCTAGTTACCCTAATTAGTTTCTTAGCCTCCATTTTTAACACCACTCAATCAAACAAATTTCATATTTTATCCTTAATCAAATCTACATTTATATATATTATTATAACACACAATTCACCAATCCTAGCATGCAATTCTAATAATCAATACTTTCAAATAATTAAGTTAAAATAAATTATACCTCGCGTCGTCGAAAATCGGCGACGGCTAGGGTTTCCGTTTCGTGGCTCGAAACTCGAATTCGGCACCTAGCGGCGTCCGAAGTCCGATCAGATTAGACCGGGTGCGTTTGGCGGATGATCCGGCGAATTTCCCACGAATCCAATTTTCTGGTGGTTTCGGCAGTTTTCCGGCGAGTGTCGGCGGTTTTCCGGCGGATTCCGGCGATTTTCCGGCGATGATTCGGGATGGGGCAATTAGGGGGTCTATCGGCACCAGCTCGACGAGCTTGGTCCGATGGTGGTATCAAACAAAGCAGCCGGGGCGGCGATGGCTATCGGCGGCGGCGTCGAAAATGGGTGGCAGCGGTGGCGTGCTCCGATCGGGGCTGCGGCCGGCCTCTGCGGCGCTTGGAATGGTGGGGAAACATCGGCGACGGCGAGAGGGTGAGACTGGTGGTCACAGCGGTGGCAACGGCGACCGAACGGCGGCGAAATCTGGCCCGGAGTGGTGACGGCCGAGGCGGCTTCATGGCAACGCGGCGGCACGCCGGCAGGCGATCGGTGGCCGGGGTCGGTCGAGGCGGCACGGCGACGGCGCGGCAAGGCGGAGCGGTGTCGATCGACGGCAGTGCGGCATCGGCGGCGACGGCCGCAGCACACAGCAGCGATGATAGGGTTTGGGTGAGGAAGTGTCAGGAGGAATAAGAAATACTCCAGTGGCAATTTTGTAAATATGTATTGACTTGATTCTGACTCGAGTCAAAATAATAACTAGTTCGTAATAAATTCTAAAAAATCTAAAAAAATATGGAAAAATCACATAAAATAAAACAAACACAACAACATCCAAATGGCATGCTCTATAACTAATAACCCACCCGAATATAATCCAACGCGTCCTAACGCGTTATTCGGCCTAAAACTACTCTACGATCAAACAAAAATAACAATTAATACTGTATACCTCCATATACTTGATAACCCATTTTTCATCATCTTTTAGACGTTATCATCATACACTTGAGCATACATGACCCTCATCGCTCATAACTCACAGTTGGCCTCAACTCAGCTCGCGGTTCATGAAGCTGACTCGACTCGAACCGACGGTTGAACCAACTGGTTCACTCCCGTAAAACTCTGACTCGAGTCACGGGTTTTACACAATGAGTAAGTAAATTGATTGTCTGTCTTGAGCTGACCTCATTCTTCTTCTAATCCTCATTACCACCTCTTGTGTCTGCTGGATCATTTCTGGCCCAACTACCACTGGTTCGCTGCCCTGCACCCAACACACCGTACAGTGCTTCTAACGGTGCCATTCCATTCGTGGCCTGGTAGCTGTTGTTGTAGGAGAATTCCACCAGAGGTAGGTGTTCTTCCCAACTCCCTCTGAAATCCAGGATACATGCGCGAGGCAAGTCTTCCAGGGTCTGTATGGTTCTTTCCGTCTGTCCATCTGTTTGAGGATGGAAAGTGTTGCTGAATCTCGATTTTGTGCCCATAGCTGCCTGGAAGGCCTTCCAAAATCGCGATGTGAACCTCGGATCCCTGTCTGATATGATCTCCTGCAGTACGCCGTGTAACCTGACTATCTGATCTCTGTACAGCGTAGCCAATGTGGTCAGTGGGTAATCCATCCTGATCGGTATGAAGTGTACGTTCTTTGTAAGTCGATCTACTATGACCCATATCGCATCCTTCTGTTGGCGGGTCTTAGGTAAACCAACTACAAAGTCGTAAGCTATACTCTCCCACTTCCACTCAGGGGTTTCCAACGGTTGTAGCATTCCACTTGGACGTACGTGCTCGGCTTTCACTTGCTAGCATACCAAACATCTAGCCACTATATCGTATACTTCTCTCTTCATTCCTGGCCACCAATAGGTTTGTCAGATATCGTGATACATCTTCACTCCACCTAGGTGTACTGAGCATCTCGACGTGTGAGCTTCGTGAAGAATAGTACTTCGAAGTCTGGGATACTCTGGAACATTAGGCACGAATAGTCGGCCTCTCAATCTGACTAATCCGTCTGTATCCCTGGCCAATTCCTGATGTGTTCCGTGTTCCAACCACTGCTTCAATTGCGGATTTGCCTCTTGTGTAATCCGAATCTGCTCAAGCACGCTTGGCTAAATTGTAAGTCGCGCCATCATCCCAACTAACTATCTCTGGCTCGTATTGTGCTCGGTCACTGACAATGCTGCTAATCCTGCGGTGTACAAAAATCCTGGCTTCCTACTCAATGCATCGGCTACCACATTTGCTTTGCCCTCATGGTATGCTATGTCGACCTCGTAATCAGCTAACATCTCCAACCATCTCCTCTGTCTGCTATTTAGATCCTTCTGCGTGAAGATATATTTCAGACTTTGGTGATCAGTTAGAAGTCTGAAAGATGTTCCATATAGATAGTGCCTCCATATTCAGAGAGCAAATATGACTGCAGCAAGCTCTAGGTCATGAGTAGGATAGTTACGCTCATGCACCTTGAGCTGACGAGATGCATAAGCAATAACCTTATCCTTCTGCATCAAAACACAACCTAAGCCAATCCCTGAGGCATCACTATACACTACAAAATCCTTATGTCCCTCAGGCAATGCAAGGATAGGCGTCGAAGTCAACCTCTCCTTTAGCATCCTGAAACTCCGCTCACATTCGTCTGTCCATATGAACCATTCCTCTTTCCTAGTCAGTGGCGTCAGAGGGGCTGCTATGGAAGAGAAGTCCTGAATGAACCGTCTGTAGTATCCAGCCAATCCCAGAAAACTCCGAACCTCCGTAGGTGTCTTCAGTTGTTCCCACTGCACTACTGCCTCTATCTTAGCTGGATCCACTGAGATGCCTGATGCTGAGATGATGTGGACGAGAAAATTCACCTCTGACAACCAGAAACTGCACTTCAAAAATTTCCCATACAACCTATGCTCTCTCAGTGTTTGCAACACAATCCTCAGGTGTTGCGCATGTTCTTCCTTAGACGAAGAATATACCAGTATGTCATCCACAAAGACGATCACAAACTGGTCCAAGTACTGATTGAACACTCTGTTCATCAAGTCCATAAATGTTGCTGGAGCATTGGTCAATCCAAACGGCATGGCTAGAAACTCGTAGTGTCCATATCTCGTCCTGAACGCAGTCTTCGGGATGTCTTCTGCTCTAATCCTCAGTTGGTAGTATCCTGATCTCAAATCAATCTTCGAAAAGACGACTGCTAAGCTCAACTGGTCAAATAAATCATCAATACGAGGAAGAGGGTATATGTTCTTAACCGTTGCATGGTTTAGCATCCTGTAATCTATGCATAACCGCATGCTTCCATCCTTCTTCCTCACAAATAACACCGGTGCGCCACAAGGGGAAACTCTCGGTCTGATGAATCCTTTGTCCAATAGTATCTGTAGCTGTTCCTTCAGTTCCTTGAGCTCCAGAGGTGCCATCCTATATAGAGCTCTCGAAATTGGGGTTGTGCCAGGCATCAACTCGATGGCAAGATCCACCTCTCTGTCTGGCGACAATCCAGTAATCTCCTCAGGAAATACATCTGTAAATTCGCAGACCACTGGAATCTCCTCTATACTCGGTTGTTCCCCTGGTCCACTTTGCTCAGTCAAAACTAACGCTGCCATTATCAGTTCACTACCTCTGTCCAGTTGTCTCACTGCACTTTGATGGGATATCCATCCTTGCTCCCTGTCTTGGCCCTGACCTTGGTAGAAAAAGCGGCGCCTTCCATGGCGGAAAGTCACCGTCTTCCTTCGATAATCTATCACTGCTCCTTACTTGAACATCTAATTCATCCCAAATATCATATCAAATTCTTGTAGCTTGAATAGTATCAAATCAGCTACAAACTGTCGTTGTTGAATCTTAAGAGGGACATCACGCACACACTCGCCCGTAGCATTACACTACCGGCGGGGGTGGACACTAACAGTGAATGTCCTAACTCCTCTATCTTACATCCAATCTTATTAGTGTGCATGTACGAAATGAAGGAGTGCATACACCCAGAATCAAACAAGACACGTGCAAGTACAAGGCCTACGGAAAGCGTACCTGTCACAACTGTCGTATCCTCAAGGGCCTCTGCTACGGTGGCTGCGTACATCCTTGCTGGTTGCTGCTGCCTGGTGTAGATGGTGCGGCCTGATTCTGATCTAACTGTGGCTGTGGCTGTGGCTGTGGCCTACCCTTCTACTTCCTAGTCTATCCTGCAGCCATGTACCCTCTCTAATCTTGTCCCCTTTGATGCTGCCTCGGTGGTTGTTGGTCTCCACCTCTCTGGCCTTGTCCATGGCCCTGTTGGCCTCTCTGTTGTGACTGCTGTTGGGGAGCTAGAAGTGCAAGTCTCTGCTGAGGCACTGGGAGTGTCAACTACTAGCTCTGGCCAGTCGGACATGTTGCAGCCCTATGTCCGAGTTGACCGCAACTGTAACAGGCCCTAGTGCCTCCTCTGCACTCTGCGGCCCTGTGCCTTGGCTGACCGCAGTTGTAACAAACCTAGTGCCTACTCTGCACTCTACGGCTCGGTTCCCTGGCTGACCGCAGTTGTAGCATACATTTCTGCCTACTCTGCACTCTCCCCAATGATGGCGTTAGCAATTCTGACAGAATGGGGCTCTGCTGCCCTGAACCTCTCATGGCTACTGGCGCATCTACACATCGTCTCTGCTGTGCCCCCTACTCTGGCTGATATGGCCTCAGATGTTGCTGCCTATGGTTGACATCTCGATGTGGTCTTGTAGCTATCACCCACTCTGCTTCACCTGCAGCTCCACTACATCATCGAAGGTAGTAAACTTCCTATCCAAGTATGGCATCCGAATCTCATGATGGAGGCCTTCATAGAAGCGCTCTATTCTTCTTCCTTCGGTCGGAACCAAATCTGGTGCAAATCTCTCCAACGCTCTAAACCTCGTCTCATACTGTACCACTGTCATAGGCCCTTGCCTCAACATCTGGAACTCTCGTTCCTTCCTTCTCCTAACATCTGGTGGAAAATACTTTCCATCGAATTCCACTCTGAATTCCTCCCAAGTAATGTCCTGAAGCTGGAAATGAGCAAATACAAAATTATGCACCGAATTCCACCATATCCTCGCTTCATCTTGGAATGCTCCTGTGACGATGCCTACTCTGTGTTCTACGGGGCATGCCATACTATCAAACACTCCTATGGCTGACGATATCCATAGCAATGCCTCCTCCACATCCAACTTCCCAAAGAAAGGTCGTCCGCCATTCTTCACGAACCTCTCATATTGCCACAATTCTAAACTGCTCACGTCTACAGATCTGTTTGATCCCTCTCCTTGCTCATATCGGGGAAACTGTGGTCCCGTACCAACTGGTACACTGTCACCTCCAACTGCTCCACTCCCCCTGCGGTCTGCCCACTACCTGCTATCGCGGGTCCACTGACGTCCTGTCTCATCCTTGCTTGAAGTGGGGCAACCAGAGGAGCTGTTGCGGGGGTAGCTCCCTATTGCAGCTGTGGAGGAGGAGGCGGCGGCGAAGGGCCCATGGGCGCTACTGGCTCTCCTTGCACCTCTTCATCCACGGCTGGTCTCTTCTCTACTCTAGCCACTGATAGAGCTATCTGTCTAAGCTCTTTCTTAAATTCCTCCTGATTCTGCTGCATTTGCATCTGAACCTCAACTAGCCTAGCTATCGCAGCATCCCTTTCCTGTCGACTACTCCCACTGCAGTGACTGTTGCATCGACTATCTCGGCGATGGCTTTCCGTACGATGACTAGCTAATACTGGTACACTCGTCTCTACTGGTGGCATGGTGGTCCTAGGTCGACTGGAAGCTGTGTCGTTGTGACCATGGCTGGGGGTGTCCTGCCTAGGCATGGGAGGAGATGAACTCCTGATCTGTGTCTGACAGGTCTGTGTGACCATCCTGCTAGTAGTTCCTGCTCTAGTCTACTCACCTGTCACACTACCGATTTGTAAGGAAATCTACAATCAAAAACATTAAAACAGAAAAATACCTGTCAGTACAGCTCGAAGCAGCTTCGGCACACATGTAACCTGTAATACATCTAGCATCTTAATCAACCAAGGGTCAGCTCTGATACCACTGTTGGTATCAGAGAACATATGCCAAGATTTGGCTCTGGAGTAGCGTAAAAACAGAGAATGAGTCCTAAACGGACCTGGTAGAAGCTCCAAACGGGTCCAAGCGCCTAGGCGGCGAGCTCCTACACCGTACCTACACAATCAAGCTAAAAACTAACGCCCGCATGATGAATCACACATCCTATAGCATGCACACACAATCAACACAATCATGCATCAATCAACACACATCAACCTATATCAATTCTAGCAAGTCTACTAAGGCTAGTTTGCATTAGATCATGATCATTACCTAGTTACCCTAATTAGTTTCTTAACCTCTATTTTTAACACTAATCAATCAAACAAATTTCATATTTTATCCTTAATCAAATCTACATTTATATATATTATTATAACACACAATTCACCAATCCTAGCATGCAATTCTAATAATCAATACTTTCAAATAATTAAGTTAAAATAAATTATACCTCGCGTCGTCGAAAATCGGCGACGGCTAGGGTTTCCGTTTCATGGCTCGAAACTCGAATTCGGCACCTAGCGGCGTCCAAAGTCCGATCAGATTTGACCAGGTGTGTTCGGCGGATGATCCGGTGAATTTCCCACGAATCCAATTTTCCGGCGGTTCCGGCAGTCCGGCAAGTGTCGGCGGTTTTCCGGCAGATTTCGGCGATTTTCCGGCGATGATTCGTGATGGGGCAATCAGGGGGTCTATCGGCACTAGCTTGACGAGCTTGGTCCGATGGTGGTGTCAAACAAAGCAGACGGGGCGGCGATGGCTGTCGGCGGCGGCGTGCTCCGATCGGGGCTACGACCGGCCTCGGCGGCGCTCGGGATGGTGGGGAAACGTCGGCGACGGCGAGAGGGTGAGACTGGTGGTCACAGCGGTGGCGACGGTGATCGAAAGGCGGCGGAATCCGGCCCGGAGTGGCGACGGCCGAGGCGGCTTCGTGGCATCGCGCTAGCATGCCGGCAGGCAATCGGTGGTCGGGGTCAGTCGGGGCGACACGGCAACAGCGCGGCAAGGCAGAGCGGCGTCGATCGACGACAGTACGGCATCGGCGGTGGCAGCACACAGCGGCGTTGATAGGGTTTGGGTGAGGAAGCGTATGGGAGGAAGAAGAAATACTCCAGTGGCAATTTCGTAAATAAGTATTGACTTTATTCTGACTAGAGTCAAAATAATAACTAGTTTGTAATAAATTCTAAAAAATCTAGAAAAATATGAAAAAATCCCATAAAATAAAAAAACACAACAACATCCAAATGGCATGCTCTATAACTAATAACCCACCCGAATATAATCTAACGTGTTATTCAGCTTAAAACTATTCTAGGATCAAATAAAAATAACAATCAATATTGTATACCTCCATATACTTGATAACCCATTTTTCATCTTCTTTTAGACGTTATCATCGTACACTTGAGCATACATGACTCTCATCGCTCATAACTCACAGCTGGCCTCAACTTAGCTCGCGATCCATGAAGTTGACTCGACTCGAACCGATCGATTCACTCCCGTAAAACTCTGACTCGAGTCACGGGTTGTACACAATGAGTAAGTAAATTGATTGTGAAATGTTCATCAAATGACCCAACACTGACTGATTTAAAGAATTATGTGGATGAACTAACTATTCTTTTTGTAGATAGAGTAGATAAATAATTTGATATATTATCTTGGTAGAGATTAAACATAGTAAAATATTATATTTTGGGAAAAATTGCTTACGATGTTTTAGTCATTTTTATGTCAACCGTTGCCTTCGAATCAACATTTACTATTAGAGAGCAAACAATTGGCTCAACTCAGAATAGTTTGAGCCCAAAAACACTTGAAGCTTTGATACATGTCCAATATTGAGAATATATTGATGATTGTGTTGATAGAGATAGTATTCCAACATCTTCATGTGTATAATGAGCGTGTGAGAATGTTATATTTAATTTTTACTCTTCTTATATTTGTAAAATATTTTTACAAGTAATTAACTTTTTTGTATATTTTTTCATGTAGGTGAGCTACATTGGATGAAAAATTAACTATTAGAATATTTTTTCTTGGAAGTATATGTAATATTAGAGTACATTTTGATGTCAAAGGTTACTTTAAAACTTCTATGCAATGGTTATTTTTTGTTTGACTTAGAAATGTATAGAAGTTAAATTTTGAAAATTTATTAAACTATGGTATTAATTTAGAGTATTCTAGCTATATAGTAAATGATTTGATATAATTGTTGATGTGAATGTATTGTTCTAAATTCTTAAATATGAGGATGACTTTTATCTTTTTTCTATTTAAATCATTTTGGATTATTTTATATATTAAATATCAATTTTATGTATAAACTTAATTAATTTTAATGTATATCATGATTTTAATATTTTATATAACATAATATTAGTCTCACAAATATTGAAAATATTATATTCTTGATATAAAATATCAAATACTCGGTCGGTCGTTTGGTTAGACAAAAAAATATCCATGTTTAGTTTGTTTTTATTCGGTCGAACTCGGTTAGTCAAATTCGGTCGGACATGCTATGGACTTCGGTCGGACTCGGTAATTCGGACATCTGCGCCCACCCGTAACCATGACACACCATGGAAGAGTTTGAATTGAGCTAGAGAAGTGGGAGATGCAGTGAGAAGTGTTGGAGTGGATGCTTCTATTTTCTCATTGGCCGACTTAATGAATTGCAGTAAAACTCTTGTTTGGATAGATATAAAAGGGCTAATCATGTAGAGTTTGACACGACTTCTTTGAAGGGGATTTTTCCAAAGAACTGAACAAGGGGAGAGATGGATTCAATTAAGGAGGGAGATGACTTGAAGTTACCATGGTCGATTCTTCATGTTGAGGGATTGAAACTTCATATTGGGGATTGCTTACTTGGATCAAGGTACCTTTTGTGTTATATGACCTATTTGCTATTATTATTGCATGTTGGTGGTTTGAATTGCATGTAAACAAGTATATTGTAGGGAGGATGACTTACGGTTGTATTGGTGAGGACTTTGTTAGTAGGGATTTCTCATTGTCTTCAAAGTTTTTCTCGTTGTGAGAGGCTTAGTTATGGGGTTTGCATGTCTGCAACGTGACAAGTATTCAAGGGAGTTGAGTGCTTGTAAATCTTTTGTTTCATTGAGTAGAATTAAGGTTGGGAAGGGTCCCAAAAACTCATAGTGTCTATGCTATTATTTGCTTGGTGTCAGTACAAGACCTTAAGTGGATTTAAGGGTTTCGTATAACCGAATAGGGAAGTTTGGTTTGTACGTGATGTTAGAGCTACTTGGTTAATTTGAATTGCTTATTGTGACGTGTTGCTATTGTCAAGATAGTGGATTGGTTGTGAGAAGAATAAGCGGTGGAGAACTTCATTTTGTATGTGCTAGCAATTGGGTGCATAATTATGGTTTCAAATTTGCTTGTTAGTGTTGTGGTGCTTCCTAATTATCATAGTATTTGTGATTTTTTGTGTTATTTGTGGAAGACTAAGTGTTTCTAGAGAGAAATATACCACAAAGGAGGTGATTTGGGGCAAAAAATTGTACCTTGGAATCAATCATGTGACAGTTGGTATTAGAGCCTAGTTTTCACTAAACCAACTTGTGTTTCTGAGGAAGACTTCATTGATTTGATGAGTTGCCAATCCAGATATGGACATGAGATCTACTGATGCTCTCATGGAGAGAGTAGCATGGCTGGAAGTGTTGATAGGATGGTCTATTGATAGTGGAGATGGACACACCGTCTTTGATCAATTGCAGACTCTAACCAAGTTGATGCTAGAACTCAGTTTGGAGGTTGGGGTACCATTAGAGTCCAGCAGTGCAAGAGTAGTTACGACTGGGATGGTGGATGATCTCAGGGCTGGATTTGAAACTTTACTTGCTGATGTTACTTTGTTGAAGCAGGCATTCATCTCAGAGCCTCAACAGGAAGTTGTTGATTGTGCAACAGAAGAAATCCCAAGCATGCTTATGGTGTCGCAACTAAAGAAATTCGAGGGAGTTAGGTCAGCCAAGGACTTATAGAATTTCATCTGAGATTTGCAGGAATACTTTACCACTGTGAAGATGCCCGAACATAGACAAGTCTCTATAGCCAGTATGTTTATGATGATGAGGATGCCAAGTTATGAAATACGACACGATCCGAAGAGGGTGTTAATGCAAACCGCCCCAAAATAGAGACTTGGGAGACTCTTGAGAAGGAGCTTTAGAATGGAACAGTCAGGAAATACATCAAAGAGTTTAGTTCTTATTTATTGGATATCAAGAATATGTTTGAAGAGGATAAGTTATATAACTTTATCACTGGATTGCAACCCTGGGCATAGATGAAATTGAAAAGGCAGAAAGTGCAAGACTTACCTGCTGCTTTAGTGGCAGCCGATGCCTTAGTGGATTTCAAGAGTAATACGGGTGGAAATGATGAGAATTTGAGTAAAAAGTCCAAAGGAGGCAAGGATGGTAGAAGGATAGCAAGGAGAAGTCATCTAAGTGGCCAAATAAGATGAAGAGAGAGTTCAAAGTTGTTGGTGACAAGGGCCAAGTGATTGATATGAAGAAATCTGTGTGCTTTTTGTGTAATGGTCCACACTGGGCTAAGGATTGTCCTACAAAGGGCAGGATCAATGCCATTGTTGTAGCTATGAGGAAAGATAAGGAGGAGGAAACTCCTGCTTGAGCTTCTACCCTTTAGATATTTGAGGCTACGAGAGCTGGACATGCGGCTTTAGGGGAAGTTGGTTTGATGTTTGTTCCAATTTTAGGGAATGAGAGGAATGTTTCAACCTTAGTAGATACTGGAACTACACATAGTTTCGTTTCTAAGGGGATGACTAAGGAATTATGGCAAAAAACACGGATCGACACTAGCACGATCAAGACAATTACCTCTCAGGTGATACAGGTAGAAGGAATTACTACAAATGTCAGAGTTTGTTTGGGAGATTTTGAGGGCTAGATGGATCTTATGGTTGTTGAGCTGGATGACTTTAAGTTGATCATCGGGAATACCTTTATGAGGACTAATAGAGTGGGTGTTTTCTACAATTGGGAGGTGTTATGATCGTAAACAAGGTTGGTTCAAGTTTTGTTCATGGATAGGGAGGACCTTCTAGGATCGAAAACTGCACTATCAATGGAGAGCAGTTGTTGGCTATGTAGTTGGCTAGAGGGCAAGAAGGGGGACTTGACAGATCTTGTAGTGATGGTGGAGGTCCAAACTGACCATGTGGTAGAGGTGTTGAATTCATTGTTAGGGTTGCTTCATGAGTATTCACATGTAATGCCTAGAGATCTACCAGATGGATTACCTCCCAAGAGATTGGTGGAACATCGTTTTGAGTTGGTGCCAAGAGCAAAGACACTAGCTAAGGTGCCATATAGAATGTCGCCTAAGGAGCACACAAAACTCAAAATTCAGCTAGGGGAGTTGTTAGATTCGAAAAAAATTTAGAAATCAAAAGCATCATTTATAGCATCCATTCTTTTCCAAAAAAGACTGATGGATCACTCAAATTATGTGTGGACATCAGGGATTAAACAAGGTAACTATTAAGAATAAGTACTCAATTCCTTTGATTACTGATTTGTTTGACAGACTTAGTAGAGCACATGTGTTTGTTAAGCTAGATTTGAGATCCAAATATTGACAAGTTCATATTGCACCTTAAGATGTGCCTAAGACAACTATGGTCGCAAGGTATGGGTCTTATAAATTCCTTGTGATGCCTTTTAGTTTAACAAATATGCCTTCTACATTTTGCAACTTAATGAATGATATGTTTCATGACATCATCAATAAGTTTGCTAGTTGTGTATAGTGAAACTATGGAGGATTACAACGGTCATCTAAGGCAAGTATTGAATCGGTTGAGCGATCATAAATTGTACATCAAGAAAGAGAAGTGCAAGTTCGGCATAGGGGAGATCAATTTCCTAGGGCATTGAATTGGCCAAGGAGAGATACAGATGGAGGAATCCAAGGTGAAGGCTATAGTGGATTGGCTAGAACCAACTAAGGTGACAGAATTGAGGAGCTTCTTAAGGTTGAATAATTATTGTAGGAAGTTCATACCTGGTTATAGCCATGTATTGTCATCCTTAACTGACTTATTGAGGAAGGATAAGTCGTGGGCATAGGCAGAGGAGTGTCAGACAGCTTTTGATACATTAAAAGCTGTTATTTTATCTATGCCAATTTTGAAACTGTCAGATTTTGAACATCCTTTTGAAGTAGTTACAAATGCTTCAGACAAGGCCCACAACATGGAGGGTATCCAATAGCTTTCAAAAGTTGGAAGCTAAAGGAAGCTGAGATGAGATATACAACTCATGAGAAGGAGATGCATTGCTTGAGGGTATGATAAGTTTACTCATTGGAATCCAAGTTTATTATTATTAAAGACAACATGGCTAATACCTTCTTCAAGACCCAGAAGAAGTTGTCTCTTAGATAGGCAAGGTGGCAAGAGTTTTTAGCTGAGTATGACTTTGAGTGGCTAAATCAATTGAGAAAATCTAACCAAGTGGCAGATGCACTTAATAGGAAGAACATGGAGGTTATTACAGCTATGTGAGGGGTGAAAGCTGAGCTAGTAGGGCAGGTCAAGAAGTTGGCTAAGACCGACTTGAAATATATGAAACTGGTTGATAAAATCAGTGAGGGGTTGATTTGAAGATATGGTTAGATGATGGGTTGGAATATGTCAATGGAGGATAGTTATATATCCCTACAGGCAAACTTAGACAGAAGCTAATGGAGTCCCACGATACTCAGTGGGCTGGACATCCAAGTAGGGACTGGGTGTATGCCCTAATGGCTAGGTTTATGTAAGAACCATGAAAATTACTACAAGACTCGAACCTAAATATTATGAAATAAATATAGATGAACCGATATGGTTGGTTATCAAGTCGACCCAGTCATGGTTCGACTTAAGGTCACCTAGAAAATACTTATTCATGAATGGATGATGGGGTGTGAGAATTTAATAAAAGGGGTCGTTGAACCTAGGAAATACCAATGGATGATGGGGTGTGAGAATTTAATGAAGGGGCTTGTTCAACCTAGGAAATACCAATGGATGATGGGGTATGAGAATTTAATGGAGGGAATGGTTGAAGTGTATATATATATGCAGGAGGAGGGAGTATTTTATCCCTCATCTTCGTCCCAGGCGACCTCCCCATTACTGTGTGAGTATTTCATCCCTCATCTTATTTGTTTCCATTAGGATTCATGCATGCAAGGTTTGTTGAAGATGCCCTGCCAAGTTGCTAGATCTCCAGCGTCTTATGCATGGGGTTCTTGTCGATTGCTTAGTTGTTTTGTAAATGGACATGTTAATAATTAAATTATTAATTAAATAGGGATTTGGATGGGGATAATTAATAATTAATTATCATTAGAATTGCTGAAAATTTAATAAGGAATGAAGACTAACATGAACTAATTACATCATTTAAAATTGATAGTATATTAGTCATGTAAGTTGCATGCAGGTTCATGCAAAATAAAATTATACTAATGTATAATTTTATGCCCTCATTCAGATTAGGGTTCACGGGTCACAGTTAGACGAAATCACAAGTCAGGTACATATAATAGGTAGAACATCGTATTTTCCTTATTGATAGTCTTGGTTGGCCTGAGCCCAGATTCGACCACCATGCACCGAGTGCAACTGGGGTCAAAGAATTGACTCAGTCCGACACGGGGTCGTATTATGTGCGTAAATTGTGTAATGCATCGACATTGTTTTGGAGTAGTGATAGCTGCCCCATAAAAAGGCTACGGCCGGGGTGAGCGAGGCACAACGATTCCTCCATCGCACTGGAGTGCAGTGATAGCCTCCCCATAAAAAGGCTACAGCCGGGGTGTGTGAGGCACTGGCACTAGAGTTGGCAGTGAGAGCTTCCCCACAAACGGGGCGTAGCATTCACCTGAGTGTAGTGATAGCCTCCCCATAAAAAGGCTACGGCCGGGGTGTGCGAGGCACTTGCACTAGAATTGATAGTGAGAGCTTCCCCACAAACAGGGCGTAGCAATCACCCGAGTGCAATGATAGCCTCCCCATAAAAAGGCTACGGCCGGGGTGTGCGAGGCACTGGCACTAGAGACGGTAGTGGTAGCCTTCCCACAAAAGGGCTACGACCGGGGTGTGCGGATCACAGCGGATACCTCCTCCGCATTATTTTGGAGTATAGCGGAATCACTCCACCACATATTAAAATAAACATAAGGAAATAGTGGAATGTACTTGATTTGTTTTATCTATTATACTACTTAGTGTTGAAATCACTAACGTGGAATTGCCTCCGCAGGTGTGCAAATACAAAATTAGGTGATTGACAACCAGGGCATGGAGCAAAATAAATATGAGGACTCCTTTTTTATTTATTTGAGAAATAAGTGTGGCTACTGAGAAACGGTCTAAGACTGTGGGATCTTTATATATGTTTTTGTTAAAAAAAATGTTAGACATATTTGCTTAATTGTGAGTAACACCTGGCTAGGTAGGCCCACAATATTGTAACAAATGGCCGGGTCGTTACAGTTTAATTATTGGCTGACGATGGAGGTTGATGTAGAGTCATTTGTTGAATCCTGTGTGGTGTGCCAATAGGATAAGGTTGGTTAGATGATGGGTTGGTAGATGCCAATGGGGGAGGTTATATATCCCTATGGGTAGATTGAGACATAAGCTAATGGAGTCACATGATACTCAGTGGATTGGACATTCAGGTGGGGAACCGGATGTATGCCCCAATGGCTAAGTTTCATTATTGGCCGAAGATGGAGGCTGATGTAGAGGCTTTTGTCAAATCTTGTTTGGTGTGCTAATAGGATAAGGTGGAGAAAAGTTTATAGGCAGGCTTATTACAGCCATTACCTACACCGGAGAGACCATAGAGCTTGGTCTCAATGGACTACCAACCTCACATTCTAAGTATGCCGTATTTTCAGCAGCCTCACATGCTTGTTCCGCTTAGATTGTTGCTGAGATGTTCTTTAGGAATGTGGTTAAACACTTTGGTGTACCGGCAGATATAGTGAGTGACCGAGATGCCAGATTTAAGGGTAGATTCTGCATGTGTTTGTTTGGCTAGGGAGCAAGTTCAACTCTTTTACAGCCAATAATTCTCAATCTGATGGGCTAATAGAGAGAGAATAAATGCTTTGTTGGAGCAGTGTTTGGGGCATTTTATTACAGCCAGTCAGAAGAATTGGTCGGACCTTCTTGATGGGTATTTGCAGTTTTATTCAATGATGGGTCAGATTCCTTTCGAGCTTGCTATGGGCTACCAACCTCTTACACCACATGAGGTTGCTCTATAGGGACGTGGAGTAAGGTATCTAGCTGCACACAAATTTGCCAGGGATAGGCAAGAGCAGTATGAGGATGCAGTAGATTCGTTCGCTAAGGCAACTCGGAGAATGAAGGGATATGCCAACTTAAAGAGGAGGCCACTTTCATTCAGTGTTGAGGAGAAAATGATGTTCAAGTTGATGCCACAGATTTGGAAGAAAATCCGAAGTACTGAGGTGAATAGATCACTAGTGCGAAGGTAAGATGGGCCTTTCGAGATGGAGAAAGCAATTGGGAATGTTGCATACCGGTTAAAATTTCCCAAGAGATACAAACTTTACCCAATTTTTCATGTTAGTTTTCTCAAACCTTTTCATGAGGATTTGATCAAACCGAGGAGGGCTCATCCGAAGAGAGCTCCCTCTACTATCTAGCAACAGTATGAGAAAAAAGTAGGGAGGATTTGAGAGCATAGGCAGGTTAGCCATGGGGCTTCAAACAAGAGGACTGAGTATTTGATCAAGTGGAGAGGACAACCAAGAAGAGAGACTAGCTAGAAAATGGAGACGCACTTATGACAGTTTGAAAAAAGGATCAAGAAGTATTAGAAAAAACTTAACCCTCCGATGATGACATAGGCTTTCATTGGTAAGGGAGGACTATTAAGAGGTTTAGTCCATGGAGTTACCGGATACTAGGGTTGGTGGCTGTCCCTAGTTATCCCGAGTCCATGACAGGTAATTGGTGATAATCGAGTGGTAGAAACAACTTACTAATATTAATACATGTTATAGTTGTGGTGATGATCGAACAATAATGCTTGGAGGTTGTCTGGATACTTAGAAGTGCTATCGGGTTTAAGGAGTGGAATTGAGCATGATTACCTATAACCGATATTGAGCATAGTGAGGATGAGTGATCGGTAACCTAATGTAACTCATCGGGTCACAAGGATTGTGTACCGAGCTTTGGTGGAGGTGTACCAAGCGCATACGCACTATTGGCTACAAATTAACCTCAAGATGTCTATACTTGGTTCCAATGATTGAATATAATCGAGCTTGAGTGGTGATGGCTACCAAGAGTGCTTGAGCAATACTGAGTGTCTGGGTGATGGTGATCGAGCATTGGGTCCGAGCATGGCTATAGACAGCAACTTGTGGAGTTTCGGCAGAGCGAGGTTGGGAATACCTAGCATACTGAGAACTGGTGAATGAGCAGTATCAGGCGGCTTAAACAAGAGCACTAGTCATGACCGAGTGCTAGATACCGGCATACTCGGATTTGGTTGAGGTTTCCTAGTTACATTAGGAATCCTAGCGGTAGTTGGAATTACAGGTATTCTTGGGTGAGTTATGTGTTGGTGACCGAGAGACTTTCTTGGACAACTTGGACATAGACAAAGCTTCAAAGAGGAGGTTTTGGTGGACACATGGACATGGGGGACATGAACTTTGAGGTGAACTAGGATTTGTGACTGAGGTGGTTGTGGTAGAGCCAAGACCAAGGACTAACCCTAAAAGTGAGTGAGGATTGCTTATTGTCTTCAATGCTTTTCTCGTTGTGAGAGCCTTAGTTGTGGTTTGCATGTCCACAATATGGCAAGTATTGAAGGGAGTTGAGTGACTGTAAATCCTTTGTTTCATATAGTGGAATTAACGTTGGGAAGGGTCTCATAAACTGATAGTGGCTATGTTCTTATTTGCTTGGCGCTAGAGTACAAGACCTAAGTGGATTCAAGGGTTTTGTATAATTGAATAGGGTTTTTTGGTTTGGACATGGTGTTAGAGTTACTTGGTTAATTTGAATTGCTTATTCTGACATGTTACTACTGTCAAGATAATGGATTGGTTGTGTGAAGAATAAGCGGTCGAGAACTTCATATTATATGTGCTAGCAATCAAGTGCATAATTAAGGTTTCAAATTTGCTTGTTGGTGTTGGGGCACTTCAGAATTATCATAGTATTTGTGTTTGTTGTGTTACTTGTGGAAGACTAAGTGTTTTTAAAGGCAAATGTGCCGTATAAGAGGTGATTTGGGGTGAAAAATTATACTCTAAAATCAACCCTGTGACGACTACTATGCTTTCATAAGTGGACTAATATCATAATTTTCAAATATATAAAGTATTAAATTGTTAATTTCTAACATCACATATATAAAATTATTAAACCTAAAATATTATAAAAGTACTTAAACTATTTAAATTAATAAATATAAAATAATTACTTTTGGTCATGACTTACAATAGGAAACAAATCAAAGCAAGAAATATCATAATTTAAAGTAATTTATGAGAACAAAATTTAGAAACTTTAATGAAAAAAATTATTAGAAGATAAATAAATGTAGAGAAATGTACATACTGCCCAATGTAAAAAATCAAATATCACATTTGTTACACCAACATTTTATATGAATGAATGAATAATCATTTACTGCCTTTTTTTTATAACTATGCATTTATTCCTCTGATTTTTAAAAATTTTTAAAATATGTATTTTATTCTTTTTGAATTTTTTTTCATCTCCAATTAAGTTGATTATCATAAAGCATTATTATTACTAGTTAATATCAACCTCTTTCTAGTGACCCTTTGAAAGTTTATCATCCCATTTTCATTTATAAGAAATAAATTAAAACTAGTTTTCTAAGAGGGAAAATGTTACAATTTAATGCAATATATTAGAAATATATAGCAATTTTAGTAATAAAAATCATCAATAAATAAATATAAAGAATTTTACATAATGCTCAATGCAAAAAAAAGTTTTATGGAAAGAAACTAAAATAAAATCGTGGAGTGAAAGTAATTGAAAGAGGAAAATCCAAAAAAATAAATTATGAATAATAAAAGATACAACAATGATAAAGAAAAATAAAAATAAATAAATAAATGCTACGAAATAAAAATCAGTGATGCTACTAATAAAGAAGTGAATTACATTAGAAACAAACAAACACAGAGGATAACCAATTAATTAAATTATAAGTGAACCCAAAAATATATTAAAAAAACAAAATAAATAGAGTAGTATAATCACGTAGTTTTTTTAACCTTTCAAGATGGTCTGTCAAAAAAACAAGAGGTATTATTGACATATTTCTTTATAAGAAAAAACTAAAAAGTAATTTTTGAACAGGGTTGCAATGATGGAATGATGAACCTTTTAAGAATAGTGCCTATCCTTTATAAAGGGTGCATACCCTTTAGAAGAGGTGTAACACTATTTATTAAAGAGACATAGATAGTAAAGGGATGTTATACTCCCTTGGAAGAGTTGAAATATAATTCTTGGATGGGTTGTGATGAAGGGTGAAACCCCCTTGAGAAAGGATGCATACCCTTTAAAAGTGGTACCCTTAGGGATCTGTTGTAGCACTTGTAACAAGTGCTACAACAAACTCCTTGCAACACTATTTTACTTGGTCTAAATCACTTTAATTAGTAGTGTTTAAAGAAATAACTATATTAATTAAGCTAATATCTTCTAATTAGGATGATTTACACGGATTAGGAAATTACTATGGGGAGTTTGTAACACCCTATTTTTCAGTCTAAGGGCAAACTGAAGTATGATGTTATAATTTGAAACACAATACATTAGACTACTATCGTACAAATTTTAAGGAAGCAGATCTCCACTCTCAAGGAGGTTTAAGACAGACAACCTTAACTGACTTTCATACTATGCATGCAGATCATACTATATAAGAAAGCTTACAAAAGCTTAAGGCTCCTAACATGAGCACTCCGAGTCACTGAACAACTAAGAGGTTGATTCTAGTTGATGCTAATGATCACTCTAAAATATAGAAGAGGTGCACCCTGTTGTAGTTAAAAGGTTGGATGCTATGAAATACTCAAATACTTATTCTTCGTTCAAGTGATTGGATTGCATATCTTATTACTTGATGCATATGACTTGTGTTAACATAAACGTTCGGTCCTGGTTACCAACTTCACATACATGAACCAACGAAAAATAAATACAAAGGGCATTATCAAGTATCAGTGCATCATACCCAAACACTCAGTCTTCACATGGATCTTCACCGGGTGTGAACTGTATATTCCTCCATCCACGTTTCCTCAATATACAAACAACTACAACCAAATAAGTTTAGCATACTTTTAAGTGCTCCTCATCCTGTTTTAGGATTTTGATGCAGATGATTGTTAGAGTGCTCCAAAGTGTAACCGTTGGACACTAATATTATTATGTAGGCTAAAGGAAACACTTGTTCACAATCAACAATCACATAAGCTTAATAAAAATCATACATGGGTTCATACAACCTTAAAAAATTATAATTCCAATCCTTAATACATAAGGCCGCTAAAACACAACACAACAACGCAATTCCCTAACCATGAGCCCTTTGATCTGCCCACCTCTGACCAGTCATCTAGACTACACATCTACATATATAAGGAAAACTGTTAGTTAAATAAATTTGATTACTGGTCCAAAAATAACTACTAATAAATCAATGTTGGCTAGATGGGTGTCTTAATAGCCACAGAATATCATAAAACTTCAGAAAGTCTCACTGAGCGGTAAGCAAAGGTAACATAACAAAAAGGGTCGGCTTGCATGCGCGACAACAAACATATCATACATAAGAAGCTTATGCCCTTAAATCCTCCATATATCTCCCGCAACAATACTCAGGTGGCTTAGAACCAAAGTGCCACAAATTTGGAAAATGTGGTTCATTACATAGTACCCCACATACATTGCATAATTTTAAAGTGTAAAAGAGTACTAGTGCAATCTGTATATCTTCATACCACTCACTCTCTAATCATAAAATTTGTAAAAGTGCACTCACTTATATAATAGGCTTAGGGAGAAACTTATTTAATTCATTTCTAGATCTTAAGTTCAAAAATTAATAAGAGATCTCATTCTTGTAGTTTTATTAAACTTGTGAAAAATATGGCTAAATGATTTAATATCGGAGGGATCCGATAAAACGCCACCGACACCGTCCTACATCTAAACTCAATCAAACTCTCACACAAGGAGCCAATTAGAAGTGAAGCTGAAGAGTCTTATGAACCTAGATGAGTCGAACTCCTTATCCTAACTTGGCAGAGCTTATTCCATGAAACCTACCACCATATGCAACTTGAATCAATCTCAGATCACCTCCGCAAGCAAAACGAGATAAGGCCTCTGTTGGGTTTGTCCCACATCAATCGTAGAAGTTGTTGGTGACTTGTATATAGGCTAATGGGAAAACCTTATTCCTTGAGCGAGCTTTTGGATTAAGAGAGGCTTGTGACACCTATTGCGAGTTTCCTTTGGTTGTTTAAAGTCCCTTTTGGGGGTGCCCAACAGTGGTTTCAGAGCTTGGGTGAGGGCCCAAAGGGCCCAACAAGTAGTATCAGAGCCAAGTTCGAGCTAGGTTTTCCTACGCTGATTGTTGTTTTTTCCTTCATGGGTTCCACCTGATGATTTGAAGAGGAGTTTGTCAGGTGGGTACCGTCTGATTTAAGGGGAGTGTGTTAGACGATGATGGTTTTGGGTCATGCCCGATGTGTGAAGGGGAGTTGTTGGGTTTGTCCAACATCGGTCGTAGAGGTTGTTGGTGACTTGTATATAGGCTAATGGGAAAGCCTTATTCCTTGAGCTAGTTTTTGGATTAAGAGAGGCCTGTGACACCTATTGCGAATTTCCTTTGGTTCTTTAAAGTCTCTTTTGGGGGCCCAAAGGGCCCAATAGTAGTTTTGGAGCTTGGGTGGGGGCCCAAAGGGCCCCACAGCCTCGATACAAGCACGTACACATATAACATTCTTTTATTTTAATTAATAACTTAATGGAGTGTTAAACCTCATTGGGTAACCCTTAATTATGGTTTAGGGTTTCATGTACCATTAGTGAATTATCGCATATCTAGGGTTTTATCAAACAGACTTAACCAAACAATTATTTCAGACAAGCCAAATAGTATCCAAATAGGCTGAAATTTGGACTAGTTCGCTCAGCTCATGCTAAATTTTTACCAAGTGTTGGCCCACAGGCTAACATGGTGAACAAGGCCCACTAAAGACAGGCTTAAGGTGCCTAGAACAGAATTCCTGGGCCACCACCAATTTTGTTAAGGGTTTTTATGGTCTCGGAGATACCAAATTGTCCTGGGTCAGTGGTTAGTTAACTAACACCATGGGATTGAGCCCAGCGAAATTTCAGGTCTAAACTCTGAGCAATTTGGCCTAAGTGGGCTCGACATGGGAAGATATTGGCTAGGTCATTTCTAGAGCTGGTTGGACCTTAACGGGTTGGGAAAATCCTAACTCGTCATCCACTAATTCAATGGATCCCAATTTTGGATACGATTCTACAGGGATACATCCTAAGTTGTGAGATGAATTTTATTCATATACATCATCATCTGGCTAGATTTTTGGATTTTACATCCAGAATCATGAAACGAGGGTTTTCACCCTTTATTCCAGCACAGCCCGGATCACCAGCAAGATGACAACCTAAAAGACTTTTATTAAATCCAAATCTTGTCATGTTTCTTGTATATAGTTAGAGAGTCATCATATAATTTTTTCCAGATATTATTAACTTATTTTAGGTTGTTCAGTAAGGAGCCTAATCTCAGAACATGGCAAAGTAGTCCAATAGTAAAGCATGTATAGCACATCATTAGGTTTTGTTCATACCCTTTAAGTGGTTATACTAGGCTTAATATTTTCATGAAAAATAAAACATACATATCTACAAACGTGCAAAGGAATGACCATAAAATCTTATCACATCACGGAATAAAAATTGGGGTAAGTAGCAGCCTAGTCACATGGACCATGAAAGTTGCAAACTTTTGTCAAATTTGGCTCTCTTTCATGAATTTAAACATCATATCAGATGAAATGATCAAGAAAAAACATGTATATATACGTGTGTGGAGTGTAACAAGACCTAAATCATGCAAATAGAACATTAAGACATCAAGTTATAATTTTTATAGTGAAGCAATACAAGACCATAATATCAGTGCTCTTAAAAATATATATCTATTTATTTACATATACAAATGAGATGATTCTAAGTTCTCAATACTCCTAAGACATACTTATATATGTAAACAATATCACAAAAATCGCAAGCATGAAACAGCACAAATAGACCCAAAACTACACAAAAAAGAAGTAAAGGAAGGAGTTTTACGTCACAAGGGAGGAGGACCTTTGGGGCTTCCTACCCCAAAACATACCACTCCTAGGGGCTTCCAAGGCTTGGAGAGGGCTGGAATAAAGTGAGGAATGGTGTGGCGTAAGTGGAGAGGAAGGGGGAATGGTCAGACCAAAGCATCAAGGGGGAGAAAAGGGGGAAATGAAGGGGCTTTTATAGAAACTAAAAAAGCTTCCTGTGCAAGGGCGCTATCCGAGCACCTTTGAGTTGGCCTTTGCGACTAGACCAAGGAAAGCTGGAATTTTTGAGCACACTCACTACTTGAACCAACCCACATGCGAACTCGGGTCAACTTTCGAGGCGCAAGGGCGCTGGCGCAACTCCTTTGCAATGGTGAAAAAGGGAGGGAAATTCAAATTCGGGTGCAAGGCCTCTATGTCAGTGCCTTTGCACCCTTACCTAAAACCCTAACCCAAATTTTGTTGACGCAAGGGTGCCCTTATGCTCAGCATAGTTTTGACACGCTTAGGGTTTCTACCTTACACGCCTGGGGTGACCTTGGGATTTGCGCCACGGGTGCTACAAGGGCTAGGATCATCTGAATAGGGCTCAAACACACGACAAACACCCCTAGACTTGTGGTTAATAGAGTCTTAAATAGAAATAAACTCGATTAAAAATAAAGTAAAATAAAATAAAAATAAGAATCAGGATGGTGTAGTGTCTAGTCGCGATGGCATAGTGTCTACCCGGGGGCATTGTGCATTGGGGGAGACTAAGGCCGCAACTCGCACATACATACCATATATAAATGGCAAGAGGTGCCTAACATGCAACTTGATAGGGGTCGTCACAAACCGAACCTAAAATCGTCAGACGAAAACCCCGAGTTTTACAAGTTTATTATAGCACTTGCTACAACAAATCCATGGCCTTATAGAAGATGCATAGTAAAGTGATGCCATACCCCTTACCCAATTAAAATTAACTACATGCAACAAACCCATTTACAACAAACCTGGTAAAATGTTCTTTAAACTGTATTAGTAGCACGAGGATACTACATTGGTGACTATACTAGATTTTTAGATAGTGCGAGGTATATTTGGTGCAATCAGATTGAACAAGATTGAACCATATTTTAAAATTATAAATAAAATATTTTATTTAAATGTTAAAAATATTTTTTTCCATCAATATTTTACTACATATTGATTAAAATATTAGAATTTTCAACAAAAACTAGATTTTATGAAAAATTTATACTAAATATAGGGTACCGATTAAAATAGTACAAAAGCTTAATAATACGAATTTAATATAATGGCTAATTGTACTAGTTGTGATCAAGTACTATAATGATGAGTAGATGATCGATCCCACATAGAGTAGTTAGCACTCGATTAAAATTCTCAAACCAAATTATCTAGAGTAAGAGTAAAAGAATTTTTATAATTTTTATCTTAGTAAATTATAGCCTAAAATAATGAATAAGTTTTAGAGACGCCTGGATAAACATTAGACGCCCCAGGAACGCGTCAATAGAAGACTAACGCATGAATAAATTATTGGCCAGCTGTCCCTCCTCCAGGAGCTTCACCATCCCGCCCTGCTTCTCCAACTTGAACCTCTCCAACTGGTCCACTATCTCCTCTAGCTTCAACATGATTGCCTCCAGCGGCTTCTTCGTTGTGAATCGTCTCGCCTCCTGCCGACGCTTCTCCTTCCCGTCGTGGAATAGACCCGAGAGGTCGAACCACGGCGATTGGAATATGATGTCGAAAGCATTCATGCATGAGACCTTCATCGGGCCCAAGCTCTGCTCTTCCTCCATGAAAATGGAACCAGGGAGGCGTCTGCCTCTCCTCTTTCTCGCCCACCATCCCCACCATGGGTACTCATCACAATCGGTCGGAACTCCTTCTTGAACCAAGCATTCTCCATGATCTTGCAAATACTGATCCTGGTCACCGGATTGGGATTGAGCAAGCAGCTTCAGAACGTCAGTCGGGAACCACGCCGGGCACTTGAAGTCCCCACGAGTGATCTTCCGTTACATCTCTATCAGATTGGAGTCGTGGAATGGGAGGTACCCGGTGAGGAGCACGAACAAGATCACCCTACAGGACCAGATACCAGCCTTGAGCCAACAGGCAGTGGAGCTTCTTGTCTATGTAGTAGTGACTCCATCTCTGTATACCAGCTGTCCAATCTAAGTCAGTGATGGATATTAGGTCATCTCTTTCTCTGGATATCAAAAATGTGTGGTGATGTTCATATGCTGATGATGAATCACTGTTGAGCATCCAGTTTAATAAATCATCAAAGACATTTTCACACAAAAAGGATCTGAATATCTTCAAGACAGTGTTTCAGCAATTTCTTCAATAGTAACACATATAAATACTCTCATCTATCAGACAGTGAGTTCTTTGTACAGTAGATATGATATGCAATATCCTCACCTCAGCAACAAACTCACTGGATGAATATCCATCCTCATCGTATCATCAAAGCTTCCTGAATAAATATGTACAAATCTCCTTCCAGTAGAATATGGTTTCAGCATCAACAAATAATCCCAAACGGACTAATCTTCACATTACAAATACAACTCAAATCTAAGAACAAACATATTCAGAACACTCAGCTGAATAGATATTCTTTACTCTTCTGCCTCATAAATATATATTTAACAAATCAATCATCAACAAATAAATAAACACAAATAAATATTATGAATGCACAACTGAACAAACATAATTATAATATGGAGATATTTGTGGTCTATCTCATATATAACTGAACTAATAGGTGGTGGATATTCTGCATTCTCAGTAATCTGGATTTGTCTGTGTCATCTAGTGCTCATCATCTGTACATCTATTAGTCTAGTTCTATTGAGATTGATGTGATATGTAGTCTCTTCTATTTGTTTACTCTTTATAAAGACTCTGGATTGATCCATGGTAGGACAGAGCAGGTATACATATTAGCTGAATCTCAATCCTCCTCCATCAATGATCCAATGACAAATATACCATATATGCTCATCTATCTTTACTTTGTCGATCAAGACAGCCAAACAGAACGGTGCTCTTTGAATCCTCATCCCTTTAATAAAGGATAAACACTGCTGATAATAGTTGGGGATATTTCACTTCTCATAAATAAGACCTGTTTCTCATTTCCATTCTCCAGTTCTCTGAATGTGGTAGCTGAATCATATGTGATAAATAAATCTTACAGATATAAAGATTATGCTTCCTCATCAATTATGAATGAACAATCTGAATAATGATATCAACTCCTCATACAAATCTGGAAAACAATTTGATTTTGATACTCACTGAACAGTTGGATACCTTGGATATAAAATATACACATATAATAGCTTTCTACAAATATTATTTATCTCAAATCTCACAAATGCTCTGCTCTGAATAAATGGGACTCTCAACAAACGAAAAGAATATCCTAAAATATATAAATAAATATAAATTGGAAGTAATCTGAAAGTCTATTAATAGTCCTGGCCTCTGGACAGACATTATGTTTTAAATACGTGATGACTCAGATATGAGATACATGATTCCATCTCACAAATATTCATCCAACAATCCAAGGACACACAGAACTGAGATAATGAACGAATAATGGAACAAACAAATTAACATGATTTCAACAAATATCAACAACCTAAGATATAAATGAATCTCTCTGTTCTTCCTTTATGGTGGTTTATAAATAAATAAACACAATCCACATAGACAATAAGAATAACATATTTTTCTTGATGGCTGGTATAACAATTCTGGACCTTGTTTCTGTACTTTGGTTTCTGTGTGTGGTATGAGCATGAGCACTGGATTTCCATGACATAAAGTGGATAGAACTACAGTTCTGAAAATTTCAAAAATGCTCCTCAATTTTTGCCTCATAAATAAATGGTATTGATACATATATACATATAAACAAATTATTAACAATGAAAAATCTCATTCGTCACACTCACTCAGATCCTTTCAACACATATATTCAATATTTTTTACCCTCACATTCTCATGCCTATGTATACATGTTCAATCCTCAACCTCAATCAACAAATATTTAAACTCATCTGGACATAATCTGCGTTGCCACTCAAATCCATATACTCTCTTTCTATCTACACAATCTCATCTCAAAGTCAGATTCAAAGTTTCTTTATTTCATTTCATCTTTATTCTCCATATCCATTCTTTCTGTTCTATAAATGTATGTCTCAGCTGCACATGGAATATCTCTGCACCTAAATATTCTATAATACAAATATGAATGACATAAATGTATACATATATAAATATCTTCATCATCTCCTGAAGTACTGGCTGTCTCTGAGATCTAATAGTAATATAAATCAAAGACATATATGAATGCAGTTTTATACACAAATAATGATACTCGTTCATATTAATCGTCTACAGAAATATAACAATCATATACATAAATTATAAACACATTAAATGTGCTCTTCTTTTCAGTAACCATGACAAATAATAAAACTGGTATACAGCATACTAAGAACAAAACAAAGTGTACAGGCTATTTCTAGATCAATGTGACTCTGATGGTTGGATAAATCCTCTGATGAGAACCTGGAATTCTCATTCATTTTGAATCTCTTGTCTAAACAGAACTTCTTCTCATTGTAAATTCTAACTTAAAATATTTCAACCTATCACTCAATATGTGGCCATTTCTCTTGGAGATGAGCTGGAGCTGCAGAGCTCTGAACATATAAAACAAACACTCCTCAAATAATCATATATAAAAATAAAGGATGTAGTTTCTTCCTGAATATAATGAATGTTTAACAGATCATACTTACCATCTCATCTGAACTCTGGGTGTGAATATATACCCACAATGATAGTTCATGATCCTTAATTATTACTGAGATTACAAATAGGTATCACAGACATGAACGTTCTCAGCTCAATGGATATACAAATATATATACCTATTCCTTTATTCAATGCTGTTCATCTCATCTATTCAGTTTCAACCTAATATTATAGTTTACTCACCCCAATAACAACCTGAATACTGTTTCTGTGCAGAATGGATACATTCAACAAAACAATAACATTACAGCGATTTCAAAAATTGACTACGTTAAAAACAAAAATTAGTTCAATCTGTGTATCAACATAAAAATATCATTTTTGTGAGATAGATACCTAATAAATAAAGAATAATCAAATAATAAAATATAGTTTACATCTGAAATCGTCTAAATTTTATTCATCTATTGAATGTATATTAAATAAAATCACTCTCTTCATTCAATAAATTCATCATCAAATTACATTAGACGTACTCTTTCATCTCAGTTCTGCAGCAGCAACATTTATGTAATCTGTAATTCTTCTGGCAGAATATGAATAATTAGATATAAGAACGAACATATATTATATCAACAAAGTCAGTGAATACTAAACAAATATCAAATGCACTCATCTCAACTCAGAATATTAGCAACTTCAGATCCATTGATGGGCACCCACAAATGTTATATACATCGATCAATTGAAAATGGCAATGAATCAATCTCTCTTAACTCTGAATTTAATAAAGTTCATAGATATACTGAACTACCCTCAACATTGGTTTCACTCCTGTATTTCTTGAATAATATAAAATCGAATATTTCTCCCATAAACTATATGAGTTAAGAATATTAGGCAAGATTAAGATTTTGTGTCTGAATCTGGTGTCTAGTTAAATCAGATAATATTGTGATCTTCTCATGTCTTTGGAACAAATATGGTCTCAAGAACATATATAGTTAAGATATAGTGACATCTGCAGCGTGTAGTGGGGACAGATACAGACAGACCTCACCTGATACAAACAAAGAATTTCAGCATAAATATTCAGTAATCTACTAACCAAAACAATACAGATTTCAACAGTGGTATTCTACAAAACACAAAATTAACATTACCACACTCTATAATATTAGTACAGTAACAAACAATACCTAGTTCTGAATACCAGCAACTGAACAGACAGTAACAGAACAAAAACCATATCAACAGTCAACCTATACTCACATGAACAACAACGAATCTACATATACTCCTGAATATTCTGAAACCAAATCCCCTCAATAAAAAAACAAAAACTGAAATACAGCATATCATAACAGCAATATACAAATCATTTCTGGATAGACATAGTGAACAAACAGCAAAGTATCTGTAGAACAGACTCAACTCACCTGAATAATATAAACATAATCTTCCAAATGTACAATATATGCTTCCAAAGTGCTGGGAGACATCGCTCAACCGTCATCTATATTTTACAACCTGGAAACCTGGGAAGATATGAAACTATAAGTAAAGGAAATATCCTCATATAAAGTTGAACTCTTCAATAGAGTAGATACTCATCTTCTAATAGATATAGACACAGAGAACACAAACAGCTAAACCCTCTCATTGATGAATCTGCTGAACAACAACACAAACATAAATACTCACAAGAACAAGTTGTAGGCTACATTTCTTCATATGGATATGAATTGAACAAATAACTAAGACTTGAGAAATAAAGAATATCACCTTCAATTACTCTGTGGCAACCTGAATCCTCTCATCTCTTTGTATCTCTAATTCTAAATGCAATCAGCTGGTTCTCTCTGAATCATCAACAAACTATCAGATATCAGACATGAACAATTCAAATCTGTATCGACAAAGAACAATACTCAAATAACAAATCAGATAGAATAGACAACAGATATACTGACATGCTTTATACAGACATTGCTCCTTTGTGATTCATTTCGTCAGGGCTGATGAACTCAATGCAAAGAATATACATGCACATGATAAACTGAGTCTATTGAACAAATGGAAAAAATAAACTCTCTACATAACCAATATACATATATATCAACATCCATCTCTGAAGGTGTACAGTAACACAAACAGACATAGATGTAGAGGATATTCAGACTTTAATGATAGATCAATTGGTATCTTCAATCAAGTATTAAAATCCATTTTGATATCATGCTGTACTTGAGATTTCTTCTAATTTTACTTCTCTGTGGATTTTTGAGATGTGAGATAATTTACTCTCGTCTCATTACATATTTCTCTCTCTGTGTATCTACTGCAATCTATCCACCAAACATATTTTCATATGTGTATGCTGAATAAATATAATACCTTTGAATAGAATATCTTGCATTCTTCAGATTCCTAGTTTCTGGATATATATATCCAAACAAATCTACATTTTCTACAAATATAAATGGGATCTATAAAATTCAATATAGATACTCATCTCCGTCTATCTGCTGAGAACAGAGTTCAGCAATAAATCAATAAAAACAGTATCAGACACAAACCTGAATCTACAAATAAAAGTATCATTACAAACTTCAACCTAAAATCTATGACATTTCAATATGTATGTAATATATTTATATAAAACAATATACATTCTCTGCATTCTGAGCATTCAACAAGACCTCATGAACGCAGCATAATGAGATAATCGATTTCAATCATATCATCAATCATATCTCAACGACAGAATGGCAGATTCTTATATTCTATTTTTTTCACATCACTCAGACTCCCCTAATCAACCAGAATTCACCACATAACCAAACCTAAACACACATAAACTGAATCTATCAACAGAGACAGATCAATCACAAATGTGGGATGGATCTTTATATTAAGAACATCAGGAAACCCCAAAACTATCTAAAGAATGATAAAGAACCCTAGTAAGAACAAAGAATACATAGACTCTAAAGAAAAGATATATGAATAAATAAACCTCTACTCTCTCATCCTGTTCTCACTCGATCAATAGTGCTGGATATGATGTTGCTCTCTCTTTACAGAAACAAATTACATGAACGTGATACATCGATCAATCTATAAAGATAAATAATAAAATCAGCAATTGAAACAAAGAACTGAATAAAGAACAAAACAAATGCAGGGTATCACTGGTACCAGACATGGCACAAAAACTCAACAACAACACAAATATTAAACAGTAATAGAACACTCACCACTGATCTCTCTGATATTGATCTGAGATGAAACCTCTGGGTGCTGGGTGGATTTGTCAGACCTAATATAATGACAAAGAACCTGATCTAGACAAATGTTAGGGTGGTTTCAATCTCTCAGCCATGGAACTACAGACAATTCAAACAAATGCGGCAAACAACCTAAAAAAAATATCTCAGCTGGAACAGAGGACACAGTGTGAACACACTATTCTATCTAGAACTCTTATACCTGTCCTGGATAGGTTGTGGAGAACGCTCATATCAAAAACCTATCTCAATATTTGATACCCAACAATGCTGGGAACACATTCAATGAACAGTGTAATGTAAAACAAATCTCACGTATACATGTGGCATGGCAGCAAACCTATGACGCAAACCTCAACAAAAAAAATAATATACCTTGAAAAAGTCAATGCGGTGGGGAATCACTCACGTATATAGATATTAATCTAGATAATTAACAAACCTAGTTCTCATTAGTATCATGTTTACTCACTCAGCATGGCACATGATAACAATTCAGCAAACCTCAATCCTTTGGATAATCTTGGATATATATACATATCCCTTTACTCAGTTTAAATATAGAACGAAGGATGGATAATCTCTTGAGCTGTACGTGCCAGTTCTGGGTACAGCACAGCACTGTGCAGGTTTGTCACTGCAAGTGCAAAGTCTGGTGATCTCATCTTGTAGACATTTATCAACTGCTTTGGAATTCTGCTGGAATCCTAGATCTACAAAAAAAACACCTCAATTAGTTCCCAGATAACAGATAGTATGGGAGGTGGCAGATGGAATCATCTGTATTTCAATATAATTTTCTTTGAATCGTCATGCAATACATGGGAAAAGTTCTAAGACAATAATCAGATATACATATATGTACAGAACTGAATACCTCAGAACCTAAAGGAAATCCTATATATTTCTGCAATCTGAAATACATGCAACAGAATCTTCATTGCCTTTAAGAATAGTGGGAGATATAACAGCATGGAAACAGACTCTTCGTTCCATTCTCAGATATTTCCTTAATGTATCTGATATCTGATTCCTACATCCCCTCATAGACATGGAAGGTGAGTTTCTTTGTACATAAAGGAAGTCTACATCATCAACAATTCATGCAGGGCTGCATTCTGTGGTGACTCACCCTGGATGAAATAAGATCATTACTTTAATATCATTTCGTCCAGAGTGGAGGAAACCTCTAGGTCATGATCAGCATTCAATATGACTGTGGGAGTGTGGAAGGCTCCTCTGGAAGGACTGCTCTCTGAGATAATATATATCCTTCAACATCCTAATTAACCATGAATAATAACAGAACAGAGGATATATAAATATCATGAGATACTGCCTCAGAGATAAAACACTGGATAACATTCTCCGACAGATATACCTAGTGGGATATACATATCATATCACTCTGGATCCACAATGGAATATCTCTCAATGATATTCCTCAAGTATCCTGAAAATACTTCAGTGAAGGAGCTGAATATAAACATCAACAGCATGGCATCAATAAATACTGATCTACATACATATCAACAGTAATAAATCAAGAAATAAAGGCATTGTTTCACTGGACGTTTAAAATTTGATATTTAAATATGAATCTCAGATAATCTACATTCTGAACTCATCTCTGGGATAGAATTCAGCCCTGAAGTTTTGAAATATAGCTGAATAATTCTGTGGAGGTGATGCAAATAAATTTCACAACCTGACTCAAACAAACTGCTGAATATCCTCATATCTCAATATATACATACATCCATCTGTACAACAGATATATACACAATATTATAAATTAAATATCAGATGTGGTGGGGTTGCCAGCAATATGCAGAAATGATTTCAATACTTTGTTTCAACAGTAGATAAGTGTTTTGTCTCTCAGCAAATATTCTTCTCTTCCTCATCTGCTTCAGTTAATGCAAATAGACACTGTTCTTCTCTTCATCATCATCATCATCAGATCCATGGATGAACTCATCCTCACTCAAGTGCATAGTTTCATCCAAATGCTGGAGATACCTACACAATAAAGTCTCAGCATATAATCAATTACAGACATAAAGAACGGTATGAATATCAGAGATTTTCAATACAGATTCAGACATAAATATGAATGATTGACATAAAAATGTATAAATTGATTCAGCATATCTATTAAAATTTCCTGGGATGTTTGTTTGGTCTGTATTTGTTTCAACTCTTACTCAGAAGCAGATAAACATAGCTGAAACCTAAATATATATCATGTTCTGCAACTCTTTAATGATCATATGAATGGATCTGTCTATCCTCTTAAACTCAATTCATCAGATAGTCATCATTCTATTGAAATATCTGGATAATCCATTTTTCTCAGCTGGACTCAATCCTTGGGCATCATTCGTTTAAATTGTATATTCATCTCTATTTAAGTTAACCTGAAATTTCTATTAATGGAACGATGGGAACAACTCAGCAGGATATTTCAAATTCATCTGCAACAAATATCGTCAGATTATCCATGATTCTTCAAAGGATGAATGTGTGTATATATGCAAAGTCAAAGGCAAATCATCATCCATGTTTCTATCACAAATATTTGGAATGATACATATACAACCTACCCTCTGCAGCACATATATGCAAATATGAAAAATAGACACATAGACATTGCATGTGCTCCTCAAATAATAATTTCAACTGCTCTTATAATTGGTTTAATCTTGATTCAACTATGAATTAGCTCAGCAGTTATCAAAGGCTCTGACCGTCTTCTTCTAGTAATAAATCATGGAGCTGTGATGGGAGTGGGGGATTACCTACATGACAGAAGGCCTGATAAAGAACCCTAACACACAAACAATCATATATCATGACAGACACGATCCCCTAATGCCAGACCTGACAGCCTTATACAGGGTCAAATATGAAGACAGGCATTTCCTTTAAATCCAGTTAGTGCTTAGTCATATAAACAAATTAAAACCTTTCATCAGTGGAAACAACAATCACGAGTCATGAGAAAAGTGTCCTTTGTGAAAGTCAGATAGACACAAACTAGTTAGCTAACTATTGTCCTCATATTCTGCAGCATGACATGGAAAACCTAGCAGCAACCCTCACTCAGCGTGTGGTGCCATAACACCAGTTAGAATCCACAGCCTCATTCATCATCTCAGTTCATATACACAATGTCTCTCAGATGTGCCATCAAACCAGTTGACACCATTTCTGGACCAGCCTCACTCCAACCAGGTAGAACTAAAGTCTCCCTCCATCTCTACTGACACAGAGTGCTAGTATAAACCACTGTTTCTAAATACACATGATTTATTATATGCAATCGTCAGCTGTGGACTCTTAAAAAAACAAATCCTACTCTGTCTCCTCGGCGCGAAACCCTGTACTAATATCATTAGCCAATTAGGTGTAATGATCTCACATCACAGTCCCACCTTCATGGACTGGATAAATAA
>JAURVB010012688.1:0-55987 GCA_033002965.1 Piper betle | reverse complement strand
TTGGTTCACGAGCGTGAACCGGATTTGGGGTGTTACAATTGGTCGCAGCTGCGAGTTCGAAATATCCAGGTCCGTATAATCATTTGAAATGTTGTACTTTCCCTTGTTGGCAGCCCTTGTCGGCCTGAGCCTAGATTCGACCACCATGCACTATAACGCAATCGGGGTTAAGGAATTGACTCAGTCCGACACGGGGCCGCACCTTTAAAATTACTATGTGTGTTCGTATAATTAGTTGAAATGTTGTGTTGTCCGTAAAATTATTTTAAATATTGTATTGTCCATATAATTATTTGAAATGTTATATTTTCCCAAACCGGTATAATTAATTGAAATGTTGTATTTTCCCAAACTTTTATAATTATTTGAATGTTGTATTTTACTAAACTGGTAGCCTTTGTCGGCACTAATCTCAGAATGAGCTGGGTGATAATTTTTAATCTTAGAATGAACTGGGAGACAATGACTAATCTCAAAATCACCTGGGAGGCCACTTAATCTCAGAATGAGCTGGGAGACAAATTCTAATCTCAAAATGAACTGGGAGGCCATGACTAATCTAAGAATGAGTTGGGAGACCACCTAACCTCAGAATGAGCTGGAGACAAATTTCTAATCTCAGAATGATCTGGGAGATCAATGACCAATCCTCGGAATGAGCTGGGAGATCAAATTCTAATCCTCAGAATGAACTAAGAGATCAATGACCAATCTCAGAATGAGCTGGGAGACCACCTAATCTTTGAATGAGCTGGAGATCAAATTCTAATCCTCAGAATGAACTGGGAGACCATGACTGATCTTAGAATGAGCTGGGAGGCCACCTAATCTCAAAATGAGCTGGGAGACAATTTCTAATCTTAGAATGAACTGGAGACAATGACTAATCTCAGAATGAGCTGGTAGACCACCTAATCTCAAAATGAGCTGGGAGATAACTTCTAATCTCAGAATGAGCTGGGAGACGACTTTTATGAATCTCTGAATGACCTGAGAGATAATTACTAAAAGACTTGTGAAACGATAATAATAATAAAAACCGGTCAAATGATAATAAGGATTATATTGACTTATTTTAATTAATTATGCGGTTTAGTGGTTTTATCACTAACGCGGAATTGCCTCTGTAGGTAAGCAGCTGTGGACTAAAGAATAGAAGTGTGGTTGGTGGTTCTTTTACCAACCTAGGTATGGTGAATCGATAATAAAAAAATTGAACTTCCTTATTATTCTCTTGTGTTATAAATGTGGCTATGGGAAACGGCCCGAGACTATGGGACGGTTATTTTATATTTTAGAGAACATGATTTATATTATATGTTGCAAGATTTATTTGTTGTATTTTAATTCATGTTCTGGAATATTACCGTTACATCAATTATATTTTTAAGTAACACACAGTCCGGACGGCCAGATTTCTTCACCCACCACCTAGGACGACCAGATTTCTTCACCCACCGCCATTGCCTCTATTTTTGCCGCTGTCACCTCTGTTCTTGCCATTTACCACCCTGGGCCGGCATCCACACGTGTAAGACCGACCATACACTGATCGACGAAGAGAGTAGGATCATCTTTCGACGTAGGAATGACCATCGCCACTGATTCCCGGCGAAGCAATGCCTGTGCTTGCCCATCTCAGCCGAACAGGGGAACTCATCAGCCATGGATCTCAGTCGTGTAAAAATTAGTTTGTTTTCTTATTGATTTAAAACCTTAATCCTCACGATTATCAATTAAGATTAATATCATTTTTTATAACAACTTATAACATTAAAATCAATTGTTATTAAACAGATCATGATATCCACCAACCACAACAAATAAATGAACAGTGATGTCTAACCATGAACTCTACGTGCTTGCCAATGGAAGAAAGAAAAAGAAAAGAAGATAGGGAAAATACCCAAAACAAGAAAGATGCTCGCTCTGGCAAGGAAGAGGAGAAGAAAATGCGAATGAAGGCTAGGGTGGAGGACGTCCTTCATAAAATAAAATGAAATGATGGCTAGGGTATGTGAAAACACCTCTATTTCACTTAACCGGGTAACCAGGTGAATAATAAAATATAATAATTAACCAGGTAGAGAATATAACACGTTATGGTCCTTCCCGGACCACGTCCGCATCAAATTTTTTTTTCACGATCTTTACAACCAGCATTTCACCTAACCGGGTAAATAATAAAATGCGTAAATAATTAACCGGGTAGAATTAATCGGGTAGAGAATATAACACGTTCGGTCCTTCTCGGACCACTCTAATATATTATTATTATTATTTTTTTCACAGTCTTTACAACATATATATATATATATATTTGTAGATTACAATATATGAGTAAAAATATGACATGAATGAATGAAAAGAACAATTACAAAACAATAGTGCAAGAGATACCAAAATAGAAGATTTAACTAAACTGTAGGTATATTACATGAAGGTTGTAGATCTGGTCAAAAGTTATAGATGAAGGTTTTAGATCTGGATTAAATAACACGTTCAAAAAAATAATTGCTCCCTACAAATTCGATGATGGAAATATATACTTAAAAGTATAGTAAACGTACGGGTACCTCGATGTGCAACGAACTTTGATGGTAAATTCTGGCAAACATTCGACGGACAACAATGTTGGGAAAACTCAACAAAAGGTGAAAGGATGATAGTAATATGATTTGAAATTCCATGGTAGAAAGATGTGTTTATGAAGACAAAGTGTTTCATAGAAACATGAGAGGACAAGGTAATGAAAAGACAATAAATCTTGGAATAGGGAATTGAAGAAGTGTACACAAATGCATGTAAGTGGTTTGGTCAATTAAAGAAACATGACTCATGACATCTTTATGACTCTAATTAAATTGTACTTAACACAAATTTCATGACTTTTGTAATGGTATCAACAGTTAAAGAAATCTTTAAATGAGTATGAGGTCAAACTGATTACATAGACATCAAGACGTGGTCTAATAGCAAGCCAAAGGTTATATCAACCTAAGATCATCATCTTGCCTGACTAAAACAACCACCTCTAATCATGTTAATGGACCTTTTAACTATTCTAAAACACAATGCATGCTAAACAAAACCACACCAACAAGCACCCACATGAGCCAAAGCCTTCCAAACCAAGGCACAGAGCAACACCAACTCTCCATACAACTGAGAGCCAAAAGCCAATCCAAACCAAATCGAACCAAAAGGCAAGTTGAATCAAACCAAAGACCAAACCAAACCGAACAACAATTAAAATCAGAAGCCAAAGGACATAGACTTTACAACTCACTCTTAAAAATCTGTCCTCGGAATTTTCCCAAGAACTGAGAACAACACTCAAAACACAAACACACCACACAACAAGCAACAAAGAAAATACCTACACCACCCAAAGCCAAAACCTCAAACAAGCTAGGATGACTCTTCCGCAAATCATCCTCCAACTCCCAAGTGGATTCCTTCGACACCTCTACGGCCCCACTATACCCGAACCAATTTCACTACCTTATTGCGAAGCTTCTTTTCCTAATGGTCAAGAATATGCAATGCTTGCTCCTTATATGACAAGTTCGGCTGCAACTCAATCTCCTTATAACTGATAATATGAGATGGATCTGAAATATACCTCCTCAACATGGAAATATAGAATACTAGATGAACTGTTGACAAATGTGGAGGCAGAGCCAACTCATAAGCTACCTCACCAACCCACTTCAAAATAGGAAATGGTCCAATATACCTCGGGCTAAGCTTTCCCTTCTTCCCAAATCTCATATTTCCTTTTGAAGGTGACACCTTAAGGAACACAAGGTCATTAACCTTAAATTCGAGTTCTCAATATCTCAAATCAGCATAGGACTTCTGTCGATCTTGAGCCACTTTCATTCTTTTCCTTATCTGAGCCACAACTTCTTGAGATTGTCAAACCATATCCGGTCCAACCACCATAGGTTCACTACCCTCAATCCAACAAGACGGTGATCTGTAAGATCTTCCATACAATGCCTCAAATGGTGTCATACCAATGCTTGCCTGGTAACTATTGTTGTAAGAAAACTCTACCAAAGGTAGGTGTTCTTCCCAACTACCATCAAAATCTAACATGCACGCATCTAAGTAAATCCTCTAAAGTCTGAATAGTACGTTCAGATTGTCCATCAGTTTGTGGATGAAATATAGTACTAAGTGACAATTGACTACCCAATGCTTCCTTAAATGCTTCCAAAATTTAGAAGTACATCTTGAACCATGATCCGACACTATCTCTCTTGGCACTCCATGATACCTCACAATCTTTGAGATATATAACCTTGTCAATTTCTCTAATGTGAAGTCCATCCTTATTGGAATAAAATGAGCAGATTTGGTCAATCTATCAACAATTACCAAAATATAATCATCGTGATTTGTAACGGCTCGCCTGAACCGGCCCGGCGTTACTGAAAAATATATAATAGATGTAAACGTAATTTTCCAGAACATGAATGTTAATACGGCAATTAAGTCTGGCAATATATAAATCATATAAATCATAAAAATAAAGCATGTTCTCTAAAATATAAAATAACCTCCCACAGTCTCGAACCGTTTCCCATAGCCATATTTATTACACAAGAGAATAATAAGGAAGTCCAATTTTTATAATCAATTCACCAACCTAAGTCACTTTTATTCTTCAGTCCAAAGCTGCTCACTTGCGGAGGCAATTCCGCGTTAGTGATAAAACCACTAAGCTGCATAATTAAATAAAACAAGTCAATATAATCCATATTATTGTTTCAAGAGTCTTTTAGTTGTTATGAGCCTATGCCAAGCCTACTTTACATTTTAAATTTATTATCTAAATCATAATTCACACTTCACTTATGATAAAGTAATTATTAACTTATAAACAAGTATTTAATTTTCCTTTGCGGTGATAATTACTTAACCCCGATCTTGATGATTTAGTTTACGGTTATAATTTTTAATCGCTATCATTATTCATAGCAATTTATATTAATTAAGTTGTTCGATTAAATTATTTAAAATAATTTGTAATATTCTAATTCAAAGATATTACTAATACAATTATTTTAAATTATTCAACTCAATAAAGTTTCGAACTTTATTTTTTTCATTATGCTATTTAGGTTCAACGATTATGATTTTTACCCGATTATAGTTTAATAACTCATTTTCTACCTTACTGATTCATTATTAAAATAATCACTTTATTTACCTAATATTAAATGTTAATATGGTAAATGTAAAATCTTTATTTTATTAATCCCGTATAAACCATCCGATTTAAAATTAATCGCTTGCAGTATGCTGATTAATTACCAGACTGTTTATCATTACCGTATTTTTTGTTACTTATGTCCATGTCGATTTCGTCCAATAATGAATTAGTTTAGCAACTTTAACCCATAACCCATTAAAATAATTATTTTTACAAGATTTATTTCAAGTTAGTATTATTTTTTAACTTGAGTCGGTAACAAGTCAACCCATATTTACAAAACTGCCATCTTCTTCTTCCCTAACGTTCTTCTTCTCCTACCTTCTTCTACACCAGAAAACAGATCACGTCCTTCTTCTTCTTCAACCCAAAACCAGATCATGTCATTCCCTAACCGCTTCCGTTCCCTAGCAATCCAATTGGAAGCCTAAGCTCGTGCATTACAGCAACATTCCAAGGCGAATCATGTTCTGCACCAAGTCGTGCAACTCCTGGCCAGCAGCACTGTCGGGACTGCAAGGTGACTTCGTCCAGCCAGTAGCACTGCTGGGAACTCTTCCCTTCTCCCTACACGACAACCCAACGGCAAGGCCAAGTGCTGTGAGCATGCACGGCGTGAGCCTTGGCCGGCGAACTGGTATAGATGTCTGGAATTCCTCCACAGCTGTTGCCCCTACAACTCCGCCCATAACCAGCTGTAATTCAGCCACAACTTGGAAACCAGGGACACAGCGAGCCCTCCCTTCGACCCAGCAGCAAGGGAGGACGTTGGGGTTGTGAGGGAATGCCTTGCAAACGTTTTACGGTCGCCCATCTTGGCCAAAATTTCAGAGTACTCGGCCATGGACGGGATTCTAGTTTTCAGTTTAGTTCTTGTTGTTTATTGTTTGATTTCAGACTTTAATTCTCATGATTTTCAACCTTATCAATTAAAAAGACATATGAATGCATGAAAATTAAGAAGAGGGAAATAGGAAGGATACCCAAGCAAGGAAGAAGCACCGGAAAGGAAGAGGAGAACTAGGCGGCTAAGGTGAGGACCAAAAATGACGTCCTCTTTCACAAATATAAAAATAAAATGACGGCTAGGGTATGTGAAAACACCCTTACACCCGTATTTCATTTAAGTGGGTAACCGAGCAATTAATAAAATATAATAATTAATCGAGTAGAATTAACTAGGTAGAGAATATAACATGTTCGGTCATTCCCGGACCACGTCGAATATATATATATATATATATATATATAGATATATATATATTCAGTCTTACATGATTTCTGGTCTTTGGTAAGCTAGAGACAAAATCATAAGCAAACATTCCACTTCCATTCTGGAATTGCTAGAGAATACAGCCTAATCTACTGATAAGTTGACATTTTTGCACAAAATCAATCACATCTTTCTCCATACCTCACCACCAATATGTTCTTTGCACATCATGATACATCTTTGTAGTTTTGGGATGCACAACATTTTTAAAAGCATGCGCTTTGACAAAAATATCACTACGTAGATCAGGAAAATTTGTAACTCGAGGGAAAGTGAAGTTGATTATTCAATTGAAGGAATCCATCATCACTCTTAGAAAATCCTAGATAAGCTTGCAAAGAGATCCACTGATTTGGCATCACATATCTTTCTTATGCCAACCTGACTCAACTAATGACACTAGATCTTATTGTCAATTGAGCCATCATTCTTACAATATCTTGATTTTTGACTTGAGTTGGATAATGACTCAAAGCATTAGCCACCATATTAGCCTTTCCTTCCCGATAATCAATCTTGACATCATATCCATATCTTCTATCCATATACTTTGAAATTTTTTGATAACCCACAAATCCTAGCGAAATATCCCTTCCTTGCCCTTGAAAAGTGTAACATTGTCTACCCTTTCTAAAATATACCTTCTTCTTCTTACAATCAATCAACTCTTATTCTCAGACATCCAATCAATGCCAAAAATCACATCAAACTCTACAATCTGGAACACAAAGAGATTGGCCACAAAAGAGCACTGCTTGATATTTACAATGACCCCTTGTGCACACAAACCCAGTGGATACAAGACCACTAGAAGTGTTACTAACAAAAAGTATCCTAGACTCACTCATGACTTTTATTCCCAGTTTATCAATAAATTCGAACGAAACAAAAGAATGTGTACACCCAAAATCAAACATTACAAAAGCCGGTTTAGATCCAACAGAAACCATACCTGCCACATCTTCAATCTCCCACAAAATCATTAGAAATTGTAGCAACAAACATTTTCCCTTTAGCTTGTGCCAGCGCCACCATAGTAGGATTTGATGGAGTAGCTGATCCAACCACACCTCCTTGTTGATGATTCCTATTTCTCCTTTGACCTCCTCAACCTATACCTTGTGGAGCCCTTTGCTAACCTTGTAGAGCTAGCAAATGTAAATGTTGTTGAGGAGCTGGCAACAAATCATGCTATTGAGTTTCAAAAGGCAATTCCTTTTCTTATAGTTGACACCTCTACATCCAAAACATACAATGCTAGAAAAAGATTGTTGAGTCTGTATTTGTTGGTTGAGTTATGGGCATGCCTTTTGAATGTCCCAGGTAACCATAACCAAAACACATCGCTCGATACGATTTGCATCCACCAAAGTGTTGACGCTTACAAGTAGCACAAACTACCCTGGTGCATCCCAATGACCTTGTATTGCATGAAAATGTATGATTGCTTTGTTGGCTTCTTCTCATCACACCTCATCCATTTCTCATACAGATGTTTCTTTCCAGAAAATTTCTGAGTTCCAATAGTTTTGTCATTAGTGTAATAGATTCTATCATTTCTAGTGGCTACACTAACCACTTAATCTAATTATACTGGCTAGTCTCTACTTAATAGGGTAGATCAGTCCCTCAAAGATTGGTCAGCTCGCATATTTTTAGTGGCTACTAGATCAGGAGCAAATATCTCCAATCTAATGAACTTGCCAAATATTTGGTAACTTACATTCCCTTTTACTCCAAGTGTTCAAATTCTAGTTCTCTCCTCTTCTCCTCAAGTGAAAAATACATATCGTCAAACACAGCATGGAATTTCTCCCAAGCAATGTCCATAGGTGCTTTCCCTTAGAAATGAGCTCTTTTGGCAGAGTCCCACCAGGTCCTTGCCTTGCCTTGCCTTTGAAGGTGCCCGCTACTATTAGAAAATAATGCTCTATAGGGCAATTCATGCTCTTGACCACTCCATTGGTAATAATCAACCATTCGTTTGCCATTTCTGACTCTAGATTCCCAGCAAAATAGCCACCTCCATTCTTCAAAACTTCTCTACCTACCATACACTAGGTTTTGCCTATTGAGGAGTAGTTCATTCTCCAACCTCGAGGGTTTTTGAAGGTACAGTCTCTCCCCCACTTCCAGTTTCATTGCCTTCTTGAACGGGTGCAAAAAATGAAGCAAGAGTCACATCATGGGTCATAGTTGTCAGTGGAACTAGTGGTGTACTTGTCAATGGATCTTGAAGTGGTAGTGGCAGTTGCTGAAATATTGGTAATCTACTAGATAAGGGACCTGTTAGCATTGGTGGTCATGGAGGTAAGGACGGTGTCTCACTCCTTTCCCCATCCTTCTTAATAAGTCTCTTCTGTGATCTCGCCAACTCAACCCTCATTTATCTTATCTGTTGCTAGGTGTTTGTTTTCATTTCTTTCAATTATTGTTGGGTCTCTAACTGCATCTCTGTCACCCTTGTCATGAAATTATTTATCACAATCATCCTACTACCTGATCTCATTGATCAAAAACTTTTCCCTCTGCCCTGAAGTAGCATGAGCCTATTCTTGAGTTCTATCATATGAGGTGGAATCGGTACCTTGGGAATTGGAACATCAAGTACTTGGACATTCCCCGAAGGAACCTCTTCTTCATCAACGGCCTGACCAAGAGATCGCTTAGACTCACTACCACTATGAGCCTCCCCAGACTCGGAACTCTAAGTGGTGTCAAACCTCTAAAAATAGTCATATGAGTCCTTCTCCCCATATCTATCAACCTCTTGATAAAACCATCCCAAACCAAAGATAAGTGCAAAACAACAAACAACACTTACAAGAACATACCTACCAACGGAAGCTAGAGATCACTTCACGTGCACATACTCAAAGAAATCATCCATTCCAATTAACAAAGATATTACTCTGAATACCATTCTATACATCTCATGCCCGGTTCATCCTAAAAAGGAATTGAAATGTTATATTATTTAATGTTACCATTTCCTATCTTAATTACATAAAGGACTAGACCTACAAAATCACTTAAGATCTAAACCTACTTCGCGTCTTTGACTACCCACAACCGAACAAGGAAAAACAAAGGAAATATACCTATTATTTAAAGTATTATAAATTGTTAGAAATATGAGTTCCCAAAATATGGCGTTATTACATCAGTATGCTAAGCCGAGAGTAAAGATGTTCGATGTCCAAAATAAAATGGAAAAACAACAACAACAACAACAACACGACGGGAGTATGTGTATATGTGAGAAGACTTTAGCATCCCATGTATCCGCCAACAACACTCTAGGCACACCACCTCCATAAATATTAAAAAGAAAAAAAGGTTAGTATCAAGTTATGCAACAAGTTACCACTCTGAAAAATAAAATAACTATAATATCAAACTGCCATACAAACTCAGTAGTTCATATTAAAGTAAAACAAGAAGGAGATGATAGTACACCACAAGAAAAATCACACAACACCCAAAGGAAACTACACCGGCGTGTGACCCGCAGCTGATCGGGTAACATCCTTTCTCCTATTCTCTCAACTCCACCATGCTCATCTCCTCTGTGCTTTGAAGACAAGCCAAGTACACCACAGTCATGACATATGTTGCAGATTATTGTACTAGTAACCCTATGCCTCTCCAGGTGTGAGAAGCTCATAGACGCATCGGTGAAAATGATACAGCAATAATAGAAAGTAGAGCTCTTCGTCAATCCCATCAATAATAAAACAATTGGGCTCAACAAGTCACACCCTAGGCCTTACCCCTTGAAGTGGGACTTACCCGAAAGAGTCTCCAACAATCTCCCTACTCTCAAAATCATGAAAACATTATATAATAATAGTAGGCTTAGGTAGGAAATAATAATATTAATAGGCTTATGGAAAGAAAGCAACTTGTGATGGATCTTTTGGTTTTCGAAAACAACTCAAGGGATCTCATCCTCAAGGGTTAATAAACATGACGTCTAAATGGCCTAAATTTAGTGGGTTGGAATAAAACCACTACTTTACTTGTCCTACGATGTAAAAAAGCACCCATCAAGTAAGCGTAAAATAAGAAATGAGTCTTAAATGGACCTAGTTTCCAAGCTCCAATTCATCTACCGGCGAGCTCGAACCACGCAACATATAAACTAACCCAACTCAACATCTAGCACAATCTATATGATGCATGCATGAGAAGGGGTGATCAAATGAGATAAGATTAATTTAAATCAATTGTCATATATGTTTATAGATTACAATAGATGAATAAAAATATAGCATGAATGAATGAAAAAGAACAATAACAAAACAATAGTCCAAGAGTTAGGGAAATAAAAGATTTCACCAAGGAATAAAAGATGAAGGTTCCAAATCTTGTCAAAACTTATAGACTTTCAGAAAAAGTTAAAAAAACGAAGAGGAATAAATAACAACATGCTCAAAAGAATAATTGATCACCAAGATTCAACGACAGATTCAACGACAGAAATATGTACTTCAAAGCATATTTGACATACTGGAACTTCAATGTGCAAAAAACTTTGATGGTAAATTTTGGTGAACTCCTGCAAACGACAATGGTTGGAAAACTTAACAAAAGGTGGAAAGATGATAGTAATATGATTTGGAATTCAGGGTATAAAGATGCGATATGTTTATGAAGTCAAAGTTTTCCATAGAAAAATAAGTGGGCATAGAAATGAAAAGAAAATAAATCTTTGTATAGGGAATTAAATAGGTGTACATGAACGTATATACAATTAATAGATATGACACACCATGTAGTATGGTCTATTAATGTAATACGACTCCTAACATCTTTATGACTCTAATTAAATTATAATTAAACAAATTTTATGGCTTTTGTAATGGTACAACACTAAAGAAATTTTTAAATAAATATGAAGTGAAACTGGTCAGATACATCAGGAATTGGTATGATAGCAAGCCAAGGTAATATCAACTTTGGTATTTGATAGCATCTTAACACTAAATGCATGACTAAAACACCCTCCCCAAAACGACCCCTCTAACATGCAAACGGCCCTAAAAAGTACTTCTAAAACACAACACATGCCAAACAAAATCATACCAACAGGCACCCACATGAGCCAAAGCCTTCCAAACTAAAGCATGAGCAAACACCAACTCTCCCTAGAACTTAGAGCCAAAAGCCAATCCTAACCAAATTGAACCAAAAAGAAAATTGAATCAAATGAAAGGCTAAACTAAACTGAACAATGAATAAAATCCTAAGTCAAAGGGTACTGATTTTACAATTAGGCCTTCAGCAAATGTTGGAAAGATTGCACCATGAGGAAAATATGTATCTGATAAAGTGGCAGAACGTCAACGCATCATAAAACATCACACCCAAGCATTTGCTATAATTTTTTGAGGTGACAAAACGCCCAGGAGCCTAGAATCAGATTGACTGAGTGCTCAGATCTCGAACACACTTGTTTGATTGTCTTAATTAAAGGTTGTTTAATGATGATTAACATATTTGCCAAGGTTGTTAAATATTGTTAATAATGCAAAATTGAATTTATATATGATGAGGGATAAATTATTAGGTTTTGATGATGGATGAACATTCATGATATGTCATCCATACACATACATGTAGACTAGTTCAGGTAGTGAGTGTAGTATTGTTTCGTTACTCAGATTAGGAGGAAGTGTCACTAAGACATCTCAGAGCTCGGAGAGGCAACTATTCAAGTCTATTTAGTATTTATTTGGGAAGCTTAATGATACCTTTAATGTTTTTGTTTGTCGAAACAATTAATCAATTCGTGATTTAATGCTTCGGCATGTGAGAGAACTTAATACAGTTAAGTGAGATAGATAGTAAAATAAAAACTAAAACACGCTAGTTTTAATATGTTTTCATAAATTTTTAAGTCAAAGCAGTGGCAGGGCCTAGGCTTAACTATAAAATATTGGGATCAGTTAAACCAATAGAGCATATCGATAAAAATTCAAGCATCCATTCTAAGCCAATACCAAAGTTGGGAATCAACAGTACATGCAGTGCAAATGATCAAAGGGGAGGTAAATTGTAAAGACTGTGAAAACAAAGAAACTAATACTCGACTCTGTCGTGGAATGACCGAACATTAGAGAATTATTATTATTCTCTACCCGGTTAATTCTACCCGATTAATTATTCTATATTATTATTTACCTGGTTACCTGGTTAAATAAAATACGGTCTTGGGGTGTTTTCACATACCGTAGTCGTCATTTTCATTTTATTTTTATAAGGGATGTCCTCCTCACCCTGGCCACCTTCATTCGTATTTTCTTCTCCTCTTCCTTACCGGTGCCGCTTCTTCCTCCTTGCTTGGGTATCCTTCCTATCTCCCTATTCTTAATTTTCTTGCATGCATATCTTTTTAATTGATAGTAAGCTTGATAATCATGAGAAATAAAGTCTGAAATCAACAATAAACAACTAAAACTAAACTGTAAACTGAAATTTGCGATGGCCGACAAGTGCAAGAATTTGGGCAAGGATGGGCTACTATAAACAATTGCAAGGCAGCCGCTCACAACCCCGCTGACCTCTCTGGCTGCTGGGTAGAAGGGATGGCTCACCTGGACCCTTGCTACCGATGGGTGGTGGAGTTATAGCTGTTTGTAGGCGGAGTTGCAATGGGTGACAATGGTGATGGCAGTTCCTCTGAAATAGATGTTGTAATGGAAGATTCAGAGGGGTAGACGCTGGTTGTGCTTCGTTGACAACATCATGGGTTCCATCACAACAGTTCAGGCTACCGGAACGGTCCACAGCAGACGACCTTCTCGCCGGAATTCATGGCAGCAAAGTGCAGAAGTGGGGAAAACGACCATACTCCATGCAACGTCCAAAGGTGGCTGATCCTTACTGTTTTGAGGCCGGCCTGAGGTCATGGAAGATCTGAATTGGAGCAAGCTGCAAGAAAGGAGAGGTCTTGAGGCTGGGAGAAGAAGAACAAGAATGGTGCAGGACCGTGTTGCCTTGGATAGCTGCTGTAAAACACAAATTTTATGCTTCATCAATTGCTGTTTTTATTTTGTTGTTAACATTTGGTTGGGATGTTTATATGGTTGTTCAATTGGGTTGCTAGGGGAAGGTTGCATAGGGTGAAGAAGAAGACATCAGATCTGGTTTTTGGTGCAAAGAAGAAGGTAGGAAAAGAGAAGGACGTTGGGGAAGAAGAAGATGGCAGTTTCGTAAATATGGGTCGACTCGAGTTAAAAAAATAATACTAACTCGTAATAAATCTTTAAAAATAATCATTTTAATGGGTTATGGGTAAAGTTACTAAACTAATTAATTATTGGATGAAATCGATATGGACATAAGTAATAAAGATACGGTAATAATAAACGGTCGATAATTAATGCGAGTACTATAAGCAATAAATTTTAAATCAGATGGTTACAAGTAATTAATAAAATAAATATTTTACCTTTACCATATTAAATTTAATATTAGGTAAATAAAGTGATTATTTTAATAACGAGTCAGTAATGTATAAAATGGGTTATTAAAATATAATCATGTAAAAATCACAAATGTCGAACCTAAATAGCATAATAAAAATAAATAAAGTTCAAAACTTTTATTGGATCGAATAATTTAAAATAATTGCATTACAAATATTTTTGAATTAGAATAATACAAATTGTTTTAAATAACTTAAGCGAACAACTTAATTAATTAAATTGCTATGAATAATGATAGTGATTAAAAATTATAACCGTAAACTAAATCATCAAGATCGGGGTTAAGTAATTATCCCCGCAAAAGGAAATTAAATACTTGTTTATCAGTTAATAATTATTTTATCAATTGTTAAGTATTAATTATGATTTGGATGATTAATTTAAAATGTAAAGTAGGACTTAAATGATTATATCACATGAATAATTTAATATTTAATATTATGGAATTTTAATAGTGATATATATATTAGTCATTTAGTTGCATGCATTTCTACTTGAATAAAATAGTGATATATATATCACACGAACTATCCAGGTCTGTATAATTATTTGAAATGTTGTATTTTCCCTTTTTGGCAGCCCTAGTTGGCCTGAGCCTAGATTCGACCATCATACACTAAGTACAACCGGGGTCAAAGAATTGACTCAGTCTGACACGGGGCCGCACCCTTAAAATTACTACGTGGGAGTCCTGGTCGACTTGAGTATCTGACCATCATGCGCCGGAACGCAACCGGGGTCGAATTTGGCACAAGGTAGCACCCCCTAAAAGATTGAGCACCTGCCCCCATGCCGAAAGGGGTGACAGGGCGCAATGGCATAAGACGGCTCATTATACACTTGTGATACTGAGAGGGTGAGTCAATGGCAAATATCGGTAACTACAAGCCATGGGTCACGTAACGTGTGTGCACATGCATGGGATGGTAGTTGGATGGGGTGGCCACCCCTACCAACATAATTAGACCTCGGCATAGGCTCATAATTACTAAAAGACTTGTGAAATGATAATAGGGAATTATATTGACTTGTTTCATTTAATTATGCGGCTTTGTGTTTTTATTACTAATGCGGAATTGCCTCCGCAGATGAGCAGCTTTGGACTGAAGAATAAAAGTGACATAGGTTTGGTGAATTGATAATAAAATTGGACTTCTTTATTATTCTCTTGTGTTATAATTGTGGCTATGGGAAACGGTCCGAGACTGTGGGACGGTTATTTTATATTTTAGAGAATATGCTTTATTTTTATGATTTATATGATTTATATATTGCTAAACTTAATTATTGTATTAATATTCATGTTTTAGAATATTATCATTACATCTATTACATATTTTTAAGTAATGTCGGGCCGGTTCAGGCGGGTCATTACATAAATAGAGGGTGATGTGGTCATCCAGCCATACATATCTCAATAGTTTTAAAGCAAACTCAAATAATTACTCACAAGGTTAGTGGATAATACATGCAAGATGTAATCAAACAACTATGATGTTTTTTATGCATGTTTATTAATTGACAGAGGATTATGGAGGAAGTTATATTCAGCAATCAGTCCATATTGTTGTTTAAATTGTTTAATTTTGATGGTTGAGGATATATAAGAATTTTGTCCGGAAATTAAGCTATAGATGTAGGTAAATGAATGACACTATGGCCAGAGGATGTGTAGGAGTTCATGTATGGAAATCAGTTCTAAAGTTGGTATTAGATTGATAAATGGTGTATGATTGATCTAATGATGACATAGTTGAATTATCTATATTGTGGATATTTACAAGTGAATAAGATATGGTTATATTGTTGGTATCTGAAGTCAATTTTTTCATGTCAAGATTTACGTATGATTAATCGTCATTTTATTATTATTGTTACTGCATATATAAGTAATAGACTCAACACCTATTTTGGTATTGAGCTAACAGGTTATATTGTTCACCGGTAGTGGATAGTCAACCTAAGCGATGGGATGGAGGAATCAACACATAGAGTTTTATTTACTATCATATTCATTATTAGTTGAACTTACTATATGTAGTAGACTTCCTTTTGCTGATTCAATATATCAACTTGGATAAAGTATTTATATTGATGGACTTGTTATTAGTATATATGGTGGATGTTGACCATGATCGGCCCTTATATTTAATATTCTCCTTTGCTCTCATGACACACATTTACTGTTTAATTATTTCATTATGTAATAGACTGGCCTTGGAATTATTATTAATATGAAAAAGGGTGGTTCATTATGACTGGTATCAAAGCTCGGTCATTCAATTTTCACTTATATGCTTTTAATAAGCTCACGTTGTAGAAATATCTAATATATAGTCCATCCCTTAAAAAATTGACTAATAGGTTTTGACTAACAAATGTCGAAGAAATGTTTCTTATCTTGTAATTGTGCCTAGATAGCTGGAATAGAATTACCAATCAATAACTTCAAGAACAGATGCAACAACAAAATGCTCAGCTGCAAGCTCAAATTCGGGCTCAAGGAATGCAAATATCAATGTAATGGCTTAAGGAATTCATGTCGCTCTCAATCAACTATTGTTTAATCAAGCTGGGAATCAAGAGGTAAATGTGGTAAATGCTCAAGGTGGACAACAGCTAGCTAATCCTCCTAATCCATAAGTAGTGTCAGTTGTTCCAATTCCTAATCATCTTATTATTGCAAAAGTACCACCAATAGTTGTTCAGAATTATTTGGGGAATCCTATATCGTTGAAAAGTTAATCAAAAATAGAGCTAAGGTATTTAAGGGAACTAATGACCCATTAAAGACAAAAGCATGGGCTTTGAATATGCTAAAATCCTTTAGGCTAGGAAGTTCCAGAGGCATATTGGGTGAGACTTGCCTCCATCATATTTGAAGATACTGCTGCTTTTTGGTGAGATTCGGCAATGAGAGCTGACTTTGTTAGAAGGAAATTTAATAGTATTACATGGGCAGGATTCATGGAAGCTTATAATGTGATGTACTTCTTAGAATAGTTGTTAGAGCAAAAATCTAGATACTTTTCTAATTTGAAATAAGGAGCTGTGTCTGTTCGTGATTATAAACCGAAGTTTATTCAGGTAGAGAGGTTGGGTGTTACTCAAAAAGCCAGAGTAAATATTAAATTATTTATGTCATATAATCGTTTAAGTCCTACTTTAGATTTTAAATTAATTATCCAAATCATAATTAATACTTAACAATTGATAAAATAATTATTAACTGATAAACAAGTATTTAATTTTCGTTTGTGGTGATAATTACCTAACCCCGATCTTGATGATTTAGTTTACGGTTATAATTTTTAATCGCTATTATTATTTATGTTAATTTAATTAATTAAGTTGTTGTAATAAATTATTTAAAATAATTTGTTATATTTTAATTCAAAAATATTTCTAATACAATTATTTTAAATTATTCAACTCAATAAAGTTTCGAACTTTATTTATTTTCATTATGTTATTTAGGTTCGACGCTTGTGATTTTTACCCGATTATATTTTAATAACCCATTTTCAACATTACTGACTCGTTATTAAAATAATCACTTTATTTACCTAATATTAAATTTAATATGGTAAAGGTAAAAGCTTTTTTTATTAATTACTTATAATCCTCCGATTTAATTTAATCGCTTGTTGTGCGCCAATTAATTATCGACCGTTTATCATTACCATATTTTTTATTACTCGAGGCGATTTTGTACAATAATTAATTAGTTTAGTAACTTTACCCATAACCCATTAAAATAATTATTTTTAAAGATTTATTACGAGGTAATATTATTTTTAACTCGAGCTAGTGTCGAGTCAGGTGTTATTTATAAATTTGTATTGTTTTTTAACTCGAGCCGTGCCGAGTCAACCTTTATTTACAAGTTTGCCATCCTACTCTTCTTCTTCTTCCCGATGCGCTCCTCCACTCCCGACTCCAGCCGCCCGTTGTCATTGCCTCCGCCGTCAATTATCGCCGTCCAACCCCGTTGTACCGTCACAGTGTCACCCTGGTCGACCTCGGCTGCTTTCCAGCCGTCGCAATGCTGGCATCGCCACACCCAGCGACACATTCGTGTCACCGATTCTACCGCCAGCGAGCGTTGCTGCCCCAATTGGGTGGTTGCCTCGACACTCTCAACCCTCAATCGACCTTCCCCGGCCAGATTGGAACCCATCGCCACCCAGGACGGCTAGATTTCTTCACCCACCACCGTCGCCTCTATTTTTTTGTTGACGTCGCCTCTATTCTTGTCATTTACCACCCCAGGCCGACTTCCACACATGTAAGATCGACCATACACTGATCAACGAAGGGAGTAGGATCATCTTCTGACGTAGGAACGACTGTTGCCACTAATTCCCGGCGAAGCTTTGCTTGTGCTAGCCCATCTCGCCAAACAAGGAAACTCGTCGGCCATGGATCTTAGTCATGTAAAAATTAGTTTGTTTTCTTACTGATTTAAAATCTTAATCCTCACGATTATCAATTAAGATTAATATAATTTTTTTATAACTTATAACATTAAAATCAACTGTTATTAAACAGATCATGATATCCACCGACAACAAATAAATTAACAGTGATGTCTAACCATGAACTCTACGTGCTTGCCAATGGAAGAAAGAAAAAGAAAAGAAGATAGGGAAAATACCCAAAACAAGGAGGATGCTCGCTTTGGCAAGGAAGAGGAGAAGAAGATGCAAATGAAGGCTAGGGTGGAGGACGTCCTTCATAAAATAAAATGAAATGACGGCTAGGGTATGTGAAAACACCCGTATTTCACTTAACCGGGTAACCGGATAAATAATAAAATATAATAATTAACCAGGTAGAATTAACTAGGTAGAAAATATAACACGTTCGGCCCTTCCCGGACCGCGACCACAAATTTTTTTTTTTTTCATGGTCTTTCCAGAAGTTTTGTATGATGCACATTACTCTAAGTACACAATCTGTCCTCGAATTACAAAGATGGATCAAGAAGTGAAAAGGGAGTTTTGGTGGCCAGGTATAAAGAGCGATGTTACAAGCTTTGGGATCTGTTCACCGAAATATCATAACGGGCAACAGAACAATCATGATTAATTTTATTTATTTCTTTGTGATCAGTTCATGCTACTACAAATATAAAACTCCTATGCCACAAACAGGCTAGGGTATTTCCTTACCATTTCTTGTTCAGTCTTCCATGTAGCTTCCTCTGACCCTGATTTTTCCACAATACTTTTATCAAAGGAATTTCCTTGTTCCTGAGTGTCTTTATTTCTCTTGCCAGGATGCAAATCGGCTTTTCCTCGTAGGTTAAATATGATTGTAGCTCTAAGTCTTCAAAATTGGTGATGATATGACCTTCATCTAGTACATATTTCTTTAGCATTGACACATGGAAAACATTGTGTACTCCAACGAGGCTTGGTGGTAATGCTAATCTATATGCACAATTTCAAACTCGATCTAGGATTGGAAACGGTCCTATGAATCTTGGCTTCAACTTCCCTGATGTTTTGAATCTGATGACCCCCTTCCTAGGAGATGTCTTTAGGTACACAAACTCCCCAACATGGAACTCTAGGTCCCTCCTTCAAGTATAAGCATACCTCTTCTATCGATCCTGAGCTACCTAAAGCCGTTGTTGAATGAGTTTCACCTTTTCAGACTGGTCCGACTATAACTGCTTCGGTAGACCCCAGCCAGTACGATGGAGATCTGCAGGGCCTGCCATATAAGGATTCAAATGGTGCCATCCCTATACTGGCTTGGTAAGAGTTATTGTAGGTGAATTCAGCTAAGGCTAAGTGTTTCTCCAAGTCACATCCCCAGTGAAGAATGCAAGCTCTTAACAAATCTTCCACAGTTTGAATAGTTCTCTCACTCTGACCATCAGTTTGGGGATGATATGTTGTACTCAACTTTATTTGAGTTCCCATGGCTTTTGGAAAATTTCCCATAAATATGAGGTGAATAGGGGATCTCGATCATAGACTATCTCCTTTGGAATCCCATGCAATTTCACAATATTGTCAACATATAATCTTGTCAGGTATTCCGCCGTCCTCATTGATTTTATGGGGATGAAGTGACCTACCTTAGTTAGTCGGTCCACAACTACCCATATGGAGTCATGCTTCTTCTGAGTCCTTGGGAGCTTTGCAATAAAATTGCACGTGACACACTCTCATTTCCAAGTTGGTATTTCTAAAGGTTGCAATAGTCCTCCAGGTAGTTGCTGTTGGGCTTTGACCTGTTGGCAAGTTTGACACTTGGAGACAAAATCCACAACATCCCTCTTCATCCCAATCCACCAGTAGGTTCGCTTTAAATCCTGATACATTTTAGTAACTCCAGGGTGTATCGAGAACTTTGAGCGATGAGCCTCCTCCAAGATATTCCGCCTCAGTGCATTATCCTTGGGTACACACAACCTTCCTCTAAATATGATCACACTATTGGAATCAGCTACAATGTCAGGAATCTTGTCCAACATTTCATTCAGCTCCTCATCACCCATTTGTGCTAGCTTAACATGATCAACTAAATCATTAGAACAACCAAATTTGCCAATAAGCCTGTTAGGTGCTCCACCGGGTTGATAGCTACCACTTCTACTGACATGGCCCATAGTCTAGCTAGCTGCTAACTTTTGTCCACTTTGCCCTTCCGACTCAACACATCGGCTACCACATTCGCTTTTCCTGAATGGTATAAGATTTGGAAGTCGTAGTCCTTCAAATATTCTATCCACCGCCTCTGTCGAAGGTTAAGGTCATTCTGGGTGAAGATATACTTCAAACTCTGGTGGTTAGTGAAGACTTCAAACTGTGCTCCATGCATGTAGTGTCTCCAAATCTTCAGGGCAAAAACCACTGCTGCCAGCTCCAAGTCATGGGTTGCATAATTTTGTTCATGAATCTTCAATTGACTAGAGGCATAGGCCACCACCTTACCTTCTTGCATAAGCACGCATCCTAAACCCAACAGAGACGCATCACTAAAGACTACGAATCCTTCAATACCATTTGGCAGTGTCAAGACTAGTGCAGTTGTTAGACTCTTCTTTAGAGACTGGAAACACTCCTCACACTTACTACTCCATTCAAACTTGACTCCCTTCCTTGTGAGTTTGGTCATCAGCAATTCTACTAAGGAGAAGTCTCTAATGAATTTCCTGTAGTAACCCGCTAAACCAAGGAAACTTCAAATATCAGTGACCGACTTTGGTTGTGGCCAATCAGTGACTGTTTTCACTTTTGATCGATCCACTACAATTTTGGCCTTGGAGATAATATGGCCGAGGAAGTTGACCTCCTTCAACCAGAAGTCGCACTTTTAGAGCTTGGTGAACAGTTGATTTCTCTCAGAGCTTGAAGAGTAATGGATAGGTGTTTCACATGCTCTTCTTCATTATTTGAATAGACCAAAATGTCATCCACAAACACGATAATAAACTTGTCCAAGTATGAATGGAATACTGTGTTCATGAGTGACATAAAGGTCGTTGGTGCATTTGTTCGACCAAAAGGCATAACAAGAAACTCATAATGTCCATACCGAGTTAAGAAAGTCGTTTTCTGTATGTCTGACTCCTTTATCCGCAACTGGTGATAACCAAACCGCAAGTCTATCTTAGAAAATACCCCGGCTGTTTTTAGCTGATCAAACAAGTCATCAATCCTCGGTAAGGGGTACCGATTCTTGACCGTCACTTGATTGATTTTTCGATAGTCAATGCACAGCCGAAGTGTAACGACCCGCCATTTTTCACGATATTGTGGGCCTAGCTGGCCAGGTGTTACTCACAATTAAGTAAATATGACTAACATTTTTTTATTTAACAAAAACATATATAAAGATCCCACAGTCTTGGACCGTTTCCCAGCAGCCACACTTATTTCTCAATTAAATAAAAAAAGGAGTCCTCATATTTATTTTGCTCCATACTCTGGATGTCAATCTCCTAATCTCGTATTTGCATACCTGCGGAGGCAATTCCGCGTTAGTGATTACAACACTAAGTAGTATAATAGATAAAACAAGACAAGTACATTCCACTATTTCCTTAAGTTTATTTTAATATGCGGTGGAGCGATTCCGCTATACTCCAAAACAATGCGGAGGAGGTATCCGCTGTGATCCGCACACCCCGGCCGTAGCCTTTTTTGTGGGGAGGCTACCACTACCGTCTCCAGTGCCAGTGCCTCGCACACCCCGGCCGTAGCCTTTTTGTGGGGTAGCTATCACTGCACTCGGGTGATTGCTATGCCCCGTTTGTGGGGAAGCTCTCACTACCAATTCTAGTGCCAGTGCCTCGCACACCCCGGCCGTAGCCTTTTTATGGGGCGGCTATCACTGCACTCAGGTGATTGCTATGCCCCGTTTGTGGGGAAGCTCTCACTACCAATTCTAGTGCCAGTGCCTCACACACCCCGGCCGTAGCCTTTTTATGGGGCGGCTATCACTGCACTCCAGTGCCAGTGCCTCACACACCCCGGCCGTAGCCTTTTTATGGGGCGGCTATCACTGCACTCCAGTGCGATGGAGGAATCGCTGTGCCTCACTCACCCCGGCCGTAGCCTTTTTATGGGGTGGCTATCACTACTCCAAAACAATGTCGATGCATTACAAAATTCACGTACATAACACGACCCAGTGTCGGACTGAGTCAATTCATTGACCCCGGTTGCACTCGGTGCATGGTAGTCGAATCTGGGCTCAGGCCGACTTAGGCTACCAACAAGGAAAGTATGATGTTCTATCTATTATACGTACCTGATTTGTGATTACGTCTGACTATGACCCGTGAACCCTAATACAGTAATGGGGAGGTCGCCTGGGACGGAGATGAGGGATGAAATACTCCCTCCTCCTACATATATATACACTTCAACCATTCCCTCCATTAAATTCTCATACCCCATCATCCATTGGTATTTCCTAGGTTCAACGACCCCTTCATTAAATTCTCACACCCCATCATCCATTGGTATTTCCTAGGTTCAACGACCCCTTCTCCTTTTATAAAGAATAAATGACGGCTAGGGTTTGTGGAAGCACCCTTTCACCATAATTCCTTTAACCGCGTAATTGGGTAATTAACACGGTTCACTTAACCGTTTCACTCAACCTCTTAAATGGTACGGTTCACTTTACTAGTTTAAACGGTTAAATGGTATGGTTTACTTAACCGGGTAAAAATACTTAACCGGTTAACTAACACTTTCCACTTGACCGGGTAATTAATAATTAACCGGGTAGCGGGTAAATAATTTAAACATATTCATGGATACCAACGTTCGATCCCACCGCGTCGAATATATATATATATATATATATATATATATATATATATATATATATATATATATATATTTTTTTTCCGGGTCTTTACACGAAGTGATCCATCTTTCTTCTTCACAAAAAGCACAGGGGCTCCCCAGGGTGAAGTACTTGGTGGGATGAAACCTACCTGCAACAACTCTTCTAGTTAACTCTTCAACTCCTTGAGTTCTACTGGAGCCATGTGGTATGGTGCTTTAGAAATGGGTGTTGTTCCAGGCGCTAAGTTAATGGCGAAGTCAACTACCCACTTAGGAGGTAATCCTTGAAGTTCTTCTGGGAATACATTGGGAAACTCTGCTACCACAGGAAACATGGACAACTCTTTGGGTTTTGACTTAGACTCAACTAAGTTAGCCAAGAAGGCTTTACAACCTTCACCAAACAATGGGCAGTCGAGTTGTTTGGTTAGGATAGCTGCCACAAATTCTGCCCCCATGATGGAAGAAATCTCATGTCTATGGAATGTGATTTTTTCCATGGATTTCCACCAGTAAGATGCTTCCTCCTGAAGCATGCACTTTGCCAACCTCACTTGATGGTGGTGGGGCACAGAAAGAGCTCTAAAAGCTTTTTCGGTAATATCTATCCAGCTCTCTGCCTTCATGGGATCGATCCCTCCGACAAATAGTTCAACTCCATTCTTCCTAAATTTTTCCACAGTGTAACGGTCACTATCGTCAACCACTGGTGGTACCACTTGTCGGACTACCAGTGGCACGGGGTTCGGACGCTCCCCTTGCTCGCTCGGGTCAACTAACCCTGGCCGCCCTTGGGCACTTCCCTGACCACCATCCGGGGTGATTCTGGGACCCCCTGCTGAGTTTGAGGCTCCATTCCCTGTTACCACTCCCGGTAACCACTCAACAATATTTTGAACCACAAAATTTGTATTTTCTGAAGCCTGCTTCAGTCCCTGTATGACCGTCAAGATTTGGGCCAATACATTCTCTGTGTTCGAATTTGATGGAGTAGATCGGTTTGTCTGTCTACGAGTGCCTGCCATCTGAAACGTCGAAAATTTTTTCCCATCATGGTTCATTAACATGTTCTTGTTCAATTATGACTTAGGTTTATCAGCGAATGAATTTGTTAATTAATAACACAACACAGTGTGCAAAGATAATTACTAGACTTTTCAACAAGATACTTGAGTCATAAAATGTGAGCTTGTGGGAAACCAGGCTTTGATACCACCTGTAACAACCCGCCCGAACCGGACCGGGTGTTAACTAAAAATATAGTTAATGTAAATATAACATACAAGAACATGAATCGTAACATGGTAAATAATTCCAGAACATGAATTTTAATACTGCAAATGAGTCTAGAGTGGTCGTCCCTTATCCTTCTTCAAAGCGGGATGGGTGCACATTCGCTACTCTTACTACCCAGAGTAAGGAACATGCCTTATTCTTCTCCCACCTGTAAGGTGTTACCTAAAAATATAGTTAATGTAAATGTAACATGAAAGAACATGAATCGTAACATGGTAAATAATTCCAGAACATGAATTTTAATAGTGCAAATAAGTCTAGAATTTAAAAATTGTAAAAAATAAAACATGTTCTGATGCATATGACAATAGATAAAATAACTGTCCCACAGTCTTGGACCGTCTCCCATAGCCACAATTAAAACATAAGAAAATAATAAGGAATTCCAATTTTTACTATCAATTCCGCGTTAGTGATAAAACCACTAAGCCGCATAATTAAATGAAACAAGTCAATAAAAGCCCAATTATTGTTTGAAGAGACTTTAAGTTGTTATGAGCCTATGCCGAGCTCGTTATATGCTGGGAGGGGTGGCCACCCCATCCATCTACCATCCCATGCATGCGCACACACGCTACGTGGCCCACGGCCTCTAGTTACCGACATTTGCAATTGACTCACCCTCTCGGTATCACAAGTGAATAATGAGCCTACTTGTGCCACTGCGCCCTATCACCCATTTCGGCCTGGGTGCTGCCCTGCCGAGTTGAGTCGACCCCAGTTGTGTTCCAGCGCACGGTGGTCAATACTCAAATTGACTAAGAGTCCTACATAGTAATTTTAAATGTGCGGCCCTGTGTCGAACTGAATCAATTCATTGACCCCGATTGCGTTCCAGCGCATGGTGGTCGAATCTGGGCTCAGGCCGACTAGGGCTGCCAACAAGGGAAAATACAACATTTCAAATAACTATACGGACCTGGATATTTTGTAAGTGAACTCGCAGCTGTGACCAATGATCCTAATCTGAACGAGAACATAAAATTCAAGCTAAGCAACAGGATAAAGAAATCAACACTTTGAATTTTATTTACTATCATTTGCAGTATTATATTAATAGACTTGTTATTAGTATATATGGTGAATATTAACAATGATTTACATTTATATTTAATATTTTGTTTTACTCTCATGATACTTTTATTATTTAATTATTTTATTAAGTAATGGTTAGGCCATTGGACTATTATTAATATGAAAAAGGGCGGGTGGTTACAAGCATCTCTTATGGTACCTTCAAGCCTTTGTGAGGAATTCAACAGGGAGACCCCCTCTTCTCAATTTATTCATTCTTATTAGACAGCTTGTCTCTCGGATGATTAACGAGGTCCATTCCAGAAGGGCAAATTGTCAGATATTCAAATTGTAAGAAATGCCCCTATGTTTCTCACCTTTTATATCAGATGATATCTTACTCTTCTCTAAAACTGTTTCGGGGATATTAACAACATCGAGCAACTTCATCGTCAATTCACCCCCATATCTGGCCAATCTATCAATTTTTCCAAGTCAAAATTGATCTTCCTGTATAACCGTTGCCCACATACTAAAAAGTATATTCGGAACCATGGATATGGAGGCAATTCCTAATGGCCTCACTTGGGTTTTCCCATTTTTTGGGGACAAGAAAAAATGGTTGTTTCACCTATCCTCCGGCAGGTTGAGAAAAAGATACAGTGCTGGAATCATTGTCATATATCTCTTGCTAGAAGATCTACCTTAATACAATCAATCTCAAACGTCATGGTGAATTATGTGACGAACTGCTAAAAGTTACCCTAGAAGATAGTGAAAGCCATCAATCACAACCAAGCACGAATCTAGTGGGGTAAGACTGGTAATAGGTTCTGTCGGCTTTTAAGTTGGAACGATATTTGCATACCCAAAGGTCTTGGTGGTATGGGGATTTGAAACTTAAGCACCATGAACATCTCCCTCCTTTCAAACCTTGCATGGAGAATTGTCTCTAATCCCACACTCCTTGCTCTCAAAATTTATCTTTACAAAATATGGGAAATCTGCAACCCGGTGGACCTACGAGCCTAAATCTTCATGCCATGTAAACTCTTCAAAGGTATTCAATCTGGTTTTAACTCCCTCCGACACAACTGTTTCTGGAAGATTGGAGATGGCACAATTGGTTTAATTCCCTCCCTTGCATTTATCCCAAGATTGAATCCAAGATATCAAGATCTCGTCTCCTATCCTGTTTGTTTCTTTGTCTACAAGAAAGACCCTCGTGGAAAAAAATACGATTTTACAATTGTTCCATCGTGAAGATGGTGCCAACTTGCCACCCGCCATCTCCTCATAAAAAAGACAAGTTGATTTGGCTTCATACTTTAACCGGGCAATTCACCGTTAAAAGTGCATATTGGCTGATGTCTGATCTCCCAAATACTTCCCCTCTTCCATATGGAGCACATGGTGGCATGTGAGACTCCCTCTTAGATTGCTCTTTCTTGGTCGGAGAATTCCTACCATAGAAAAGCTTCGTTCTCTTGGCCTCATTGATACCGATTTATACTCCCAATGTAAGGTCGTTCCAGAAACCGTCCCTCATATTTTTAAAGACTGCAGCTTTACTAGAGCCCTTTGGTTTAGTGTCATGGGAGTTCGATCCGAATATCTACCCTGGAATTTGGGCTTGGATATCATCTTTTTCCATCTTCATTTGTCTTCTGTGCAGGTGGATTATGCTTCTTCTTAGGGGTGGCTTCTTATGGCAGAAGGTATTTTGGCTCTGTCGTAATGGTCTCATTTTTAATAGAGATAAAGCAAAAAGTCATCTGTTTGGCTGAATCTTACTCCCAAATTCTTGGACTTTTGGATCAGCAACTTATTCTTCATGGTATCTCGGTTAATATTGCAATCAGAGATCAGCCTGATCATTGGATTCATTCCTTAGATGCGCGAGTTTTGAGTGTTCTTTGATGAAATTTGGTTGGGCAGCCGTCTCATGGCGTGAACATTTTACTCCCCGCACAATTTTTGCAGAAAGTAGATCAGCCCTCTCCTCTCTCCATGCTGAATTGCTAGGCCTAGAAAATTTGCTTCTACATGTCAAAACCTCACCGGCAAATTCATGTACGCTCATATTGATGGACCACCTTGCTCTTGTTTTAGCTATCTCAAAAGGAAAATCTACTTATATTGAGGTCCCCCGTCATATCATTTTGTAATTATGTAAAGAAAATGGTAACTCAAACTAAAATGGATCCCCCACGAGAGAATCTTACCCCTCACACCGTTGCTCACTATGTTTGGCAATTTGAGAGTGCCTTTTGTAACTGTTAATCTTTAATTTTAATTTCCACTATTTTTTTTCAAAAAGAAAAAGGATACTAAACAGCGAAACAGCCACAAAAAATATGAGGAATTATTGAAATTGAACGGTTTATTAAATGTGCAATCATATTGTCTAGCAACAGATCATTGGCAAATAAAAATTGAGTCGGACAGTAAGCTAATCATTAACCCGCAACATCCTTAAAGGCCATAAACAGGGACGAGTTCATCCAAATCCGGACACGACAAAAACCGTGCCCAATCTTTGACCAATCTAGAAGAAATCCCTAATTGTTAGAGTTGGAGCAATCGAGAGGCAGAGCCACCGGAGAGGGACTCCGTCCGGTCAGCCGCCAGCGTCGGCCTCCCCGTCGAGCTGTTGGCAACGGGATGGGAGAGATTACCTCTGCAGTACCTCATCTGTTCTATGTGAGGTCTCCGTGGAAAACCGTGAGAGCGAGATGCATGTCGCCGGTGAGATCAGTAAACACCCCAGCCATCAATTCGTGGTTCTGGCGAGGACGGGCTGGGGCTACTGCTCATGAGCTCGGATGGGAGCTCGGGAAGGAGCTCCGAGGGACGGCCGGATGGGAGCGGTTGGCACGACCGAAAATGGCAATAAGGAGCGGTGGACTCCGAGCAAGACAGCAACGTAGCTGCCATTTCCGACTAGCTTGGGTGGGAAGGAGTGTACCGGCGAAGACCAACCTCTCCGGAGAGGGATCGACCAAGGTAAAAAAAGTCCCTCCTTTTCTTTCTTTCTTTTTATAAGATTTTGTATAATAGGGGTAGTATAATTGGTTTTTCCCGACTATTATTAGTCGAAAATGGGCCCAAAGTCGCCTAACTCAGTCCAGTTGCAATGATAGATGCCGGATAATAGACTTAATTAAAACAGCCTAATAACGGATCAAATTTACAAAGATTTAATAACGAAAATGCTCTAATAATAATCAAATACAGTATCAGGCATGTATATCAATGTATACATGTAAAAAACTATGTTTATCTGACATCATTAACACATCTGAACAGATTGGATAAATATGAACTGAAATAATCATGCATATCAGATAATTAATCATCAAAAAATGACTTAATTTATGATATGAACATGATAGATATAGATCAAGCATAATTTTAATACGAAAGTTAAGAAATAAAATGATCTGGTCTCATATAAACTGTAAATATAGCATGATATTCATGTTGTTCACATGATTAGAGGATCAAACATGATTAAGCAGCATGAGCAAAAAAATTAATACAAGCGTGAACGTGCATGCTCTTGAAGCGTATGTTGAAAATTAAATAAAACAGAGCATGTGAAAACAATTGGATCAATGTATGCAATGTCACACAATCTTATCACTGATCTTGAGGTTTTGTAACAAGGATAAAACATCCTTTCCACAATCTTTCTTTCCGTCCCTCTTTCACCATCTAATCTACTACCTTCTACTATTATCTAAAGCAGGACGACTTCTTTGGCTCTTGCTATGTTTCAGCCTTTTCTAGCATGTAGTTAATTTTGGTCCCACATAATATATGAAAAATTTATAAACATGGTAAACATGTGATTAGATAAGCATGCACACTCTGGAATATTAATGAACATGACATTCATAAGATAAAGATATATATAATCATTAAAATTTGATAAATATGACCACCATGAGGATATAAATTAATAAACATGACATCCTCTATCCCATGAAAAATTGATAAACATGACATTCAAGAATAAACATTCAAAATCATGAAATATTTATAAACTTGGCATTCATACGATGATAAACATGACATTCAATAAGGAACATACAAAATCACGAAATATTGATAACCTTAGACCTTCATAAGATAAACATATAAAATCACGAAAATTTGATAAACATGACTATAAACTCATTTGTAAGATAAGTATATAAAGTTGATAAACATGACATCTACCATAAACATGACATTCACTTATAAGATAAGTATGTAAAATCATGAAGAATTGATATAATGACTACATTAATTTATGCAATAAGTAAAAAAAATGATAATTATGGTATCTGCGTATAATTAATGAGCATACAAAATCAATAAAAAATGATGAACATGACTCCTTATAAGATAAGCATAAAAAATCGTTTAGGATAAGCATAAAAAATTGATAAACATGACATCAATATAAGCATCTTAAATTGATAACATGAACTCCATTTATAATTATTTATTTATTAATAATTTTCAAATATTATTACTATATACTTTTAATAAATTTTTGTAAATGTTATGGGCATTGTTTGGGTGATTACCTATTTATTTCTTTTTTTCTCATTGGAAATTAATCACATATTTATAAAAAATAATGAGATAACCATCTCAAGATATCTCAACAAATGAGATATCCTTGGGGTATAACTCACCGGTGGTGACCAAGCCTAGTTCTTCTTTCCAAAGATATGGTAAATGAGAAATTCGGTGGGGTACGCCCCACAATGGGTATAACCCTAAAAACCAACGCCGACATCAATAAAGATCATTATTTCATTATTTTCATCACGCGTTGATTCTTTTTTTCTTGTGTGTCACATGTGATGTTAAGCATAACCACATAACCAGCATAGCACTAAAAGTGTGTTTGTTTGATTTATTCTTGAATGCCAAGAGAAACAATAACTTGGAATACATTGAAACTTCTAATGACTCTAGATGGATAGTTGGCCAAAGGGTAGATAGCTAACAAATGTTGTCACTGGAGTTTGAGAAGGTTGGGATTTGATAGTTCAGAAAAATCAATGTCTTTTGCAAAAATCAATGCCCTAGTTTTAGCCTCTATGTTAGTGACATCTACTCATATACTTGCCGTTATGTACTTGGTTTAAGCAACCTTCAGTTTGAAAGGCCTAAGTTTCCAAAAAAACAATACAATTTTCTCATCCTTCATTAGTTTTTTTGGATTGCAATCTTGTTCTTATTATTATTATTATTATTATTATTATTATTATTATTACTATTATTATTATTATTATTATCTATTATTATTATTATTATTATTATTATTATATATTTATATATGAGAAAATGATAACCTAAGCCATGACTTATGGTATCTTTTTGAGGCCGTTCTAATCTAGACTATTTTTCAAGGATGGCTCAGATCAAATCTAAAACAAAATTTAAAATAAAAAAACTTTGAGTGGGCATTGGACCGCTTGGCTGCTGGCAACCGTTCTGACTACCGATGATAAGATCAAGCAAGGGGTGGCCGGATCCAGTGTGGAGTAGTCAGATTTGTCCACCCCTTGCCGATTTATACACTTGTGCTATGCCGTTATCAAAGTTGTAACTTTGTGCCATATTTCAGAGTACTGCCCGTGAAGATGGTAGATTTCTTCCCGAGTTTGCTAACACCGAAGAAGGTATTATTTCCTTGTTTCTTTTCCATTGACTTTTAAGGTAACATTGGTGACAAGTTGTGTTTTTGGTTTTGCAGAGGATCTTTTTGAATTTCTTAATCTTCAGCTGGAAAGTGACACTAACAATGATCAAAGTAAGTTTGCCAATATTTCTTATCTTTTGAGTCATTGCCTTTTTATTCTACAAATTTAGTTACTTTGGTTGTTGAATCATTTACTAGTGCTAACTGATTTTTATGTGTTTTGTCTTTTACCAAAAAAAAACACAAATTATATAGTAGCGCCATTATGAAGTGGTTTTCTTAGTACATGAAGATTGCCTGGAAGAAGTCCCTAAAGTTATTGTTGAAGTAGAAGGTGACTCAATTTTGTGTTGTGGAGCATTTTCCAGTTTCAAGATAAAATGCTACTTTGAACTTATTAAATTTTATTTTTGCGTTCATTTATTAACACCTGCAGGCAATAAAATGAAGCCTTAAAACTTTTCTTGCAGATTTTATAAATGAGAAGAAAGGGAAAATATGGAGAATGAATGATTGGGGTCTTCGAAAATTGGCTTACAAAATAAGAAAGGCCCAAAATGCAAACTATGTCTTGATGAATTTTGAGATTGGGTCAAAGTGGATTAATGACTTTAAAAGAATGTTGGATAAAGATGAAAGAGTGATCCGGCATTTGGTGATGAAACGGGATGAAGCAATTACAGAATTTTGTGCGCCTCCACCTGAGTACCGTACGTTGCTTTCAAGCATGGTTGATGATTATGATATCTTTGATGATGATGCTGAGTTGGAAGATGAGAATATGGAAACTGAATTGAACTCTTGAACAGCTGTTGATCGAACTGGGGAGTTTTATGGGGTGATGAAATTGCTGATGACAAAAGCTATGAGCAAGCATATTTAGCACGGATGGTGTAACTGGCCGTAGAAATTGTAAAACAAAGAAATAGTTGTATGATTCTTTGTACAATGTAACCTTTTCACATTTATTTAGAAGCGTCTTTGTGGAGATGGCTTTGCTGAGTACGCCGTTGACTCATTCGTTTGAAAGAAGCAAATTAATATTGATCTTTATATGCCTTTACACAGCAAACAAACAACTAATTATTGTGCTCTTAGGCTAGTTTTGAGGGCTTTTTCAAAATGAGCAGATTTAAAAGCAGTCATCTCGGTGGGTTTTATGTTGCTTCTAGGGCTGCAAATGGGAATATGCTTACCATTTATTTTTATCTTGGCTCAATATAGGTTAAAATGTGAAAGGTAATGAATTTGGAAATCTGAACACATGAAAGTTTCATATTATTGTTAAGTTTGCATTTATACAAATAATTCTTTTTACTTTTTGAGAATTATATTTTTGTTCGGAGCACAGTGCTCAAATTATTCAATAACAAAGAAGTTTGTTTATAAAGAATTTCTATTTGGAATTTGAATCACTTTAAGGTTTTTTTGAAACGCAACATATTTCTTAACTAGAGAAAGTTTAAAGAAACTTTATATGTATTGTATAACACCTCAATTTGGCCTAAAGGGACAAATTGAATCGTGATATTATAATCACGAAGCTACTTGGGCTATCGTACACAAACATTATGAAAGCGAATCTCAATCCTCCAAGTGGCTCAAGACAGGATACCTTACTAGGATTTTATATTTTGTGTGCAATATCATACTACATAGAATAGATCACTTAAAAGTTCATAAATGTGCACCCCTAGCTGCAACATAAGTAGCACCTCCTTTGCGGCTATGGACGGTGACTTTAAGAATGGAATGAATACTCCAAATTACAGAAGAGGGCACCTCCACTGTGATTAAGAGGTTGAGCTTTAAAGGTATGGATGACTGATCTAGTTTTTATACTTAGTTACAACCTTGAAATTAAATATACTTATTCTTATGATGATGTTGAACTTAACTAGAGTAATACATGGGTCGTAGTTGCCTATTCCCCATACCTCGCAATGCAAGTAAATACACCCAAGACATCATCGAATACTAAGGCATCAAACCATAACATCTGAACTTCATGTAGCATGAAGCATAAGCTCCTCCTACCCACTTTTCTCTGCAATCATACTTAGTTGTATCAAATACATTTTGCATACTTGGAATAGCTCCTAGTCATGTTTCAGGACTTTGAGGTGTATAAGCCCCTATAGACAATGGTTAGTTTTTCCCCTAAGTTTAACCATTCAACAATAAAGTAGTAATATGAAAATAATAATTAAACATATGCGTAAACATCATATCATAACCTAATCCAATGTTCATACTTAGTTATAAACAGGATAAGGGCTCATGCCCACAAATATAGTCATCCAAAAGAGGTTCATAACATAACACAACAAGAAGGGGCCCCTGCCACCACCACTGAGTTGTAGATCCTCACACCTAGGCTAGCAATGCTATAGAATCACACCTAATATATATATATATATATATATATATATATATATATATATATATATATATATATATATATATATATATATAGGGATAAATATCAATTTTTATAACATGTCTGAAATAACTACCGATAAAAGTAATATTGGCTAATGGATATTCTATTACCTATGGGAAACTTAGAAACTTCAAAAAGTGTCTCACATGTTGGTAAACAACATAAACATAATTCATAATTCATTAAGGCTGGCGCACATGCATGGCAAATTCATAAACATAATTAAATAAAGCCAATGGCCTTATAACCTCCATATAATATCTATCACGATACTTAAGTAGCTTAGAACCAAAGTGCTACAAATTTGAAAAATGTGTTGTATTATGCAGTACTAGTACAATCTACATATATTCATAAAACTCACTCTTTCATTCATAAAATTCATTAAATTAGTGTATGTATATCATAACTTATGAAGGGGCATAGATCATAGTTTATGGAGCTTAGCTTTCAAAACTCATCAAGAGATATCAGCCTTGAAATTTTGTTAAACTTAAGAAAAAGTCAGCTAAATAGCCTGACGTCAAAGGGAACCGATAAAACATCGTCGATGCCATTCCATAACCAAAACACGATTAAACTCGACATTCAAGGAGCCAATCAAAGAGGAAGAAAAATAGAGTCCTACAGGCGTGGATGAGTGTGAAATTCGGCAAGCTCACCCCATTATCCTACACAAAGAGGGAACCCCAATTAGACTTGTTCACATTGACACGCACATCAAGGAAAATCCTCAACACATGCATACCACATAGGACGCATACTTAACTTAATTACTACCTTAATGTAGTGTTAAACATCATAAGGTAACTTATTTAGGGTTTAGGGTGACATGTACACTTAGTTAAAAACGTCCAAACTTAGGGTTTTTAACCGAACAAACTTAATTGAATGACTTTTCGGATGGGCCAAACGAAGTCCAAAAAAGCTAAAATGAGACCGGTGGGCCTCGACACTCCAAGGTCTTAGGTGAAAATTTGCCAAGTGCTGGCCCATGGGCTAACACAGTAAACAAGACCAATAAAGTCTGGCTAAGGTGCTGGAAACAATGTCCCTCGGCCATGCACCAAACTTGTTATGGGTTGTTCAATGGCTTAGAGACTCCAAATGGGCCTGGGTAAGTGGATGTGCTTAGCCAACACAGTGGGCTTGAATCTAGTGAGATTTCAAGTCAAAACTCTAAGCATTTGGACCTGAATGTATTTGGAAGTGGAAGGCATTGACTAGGTCATCTATGGAACTGGAGGTTCCTACTAAGCTTTCCAAAATCCTAACTCGAAATCTATCCAAAAGCTCCCAAAGTTGAATATGTTGTTAGGGGGACATTTCCTAAGGTGTGGTAGGAATTCCAGACAATTCCAAAACTATTAAGACTTGGTCTTGGATTTTACATCTAGAGTTAGAGAATAGGGGTTTCACCCTGCGTTTCTACGCACTCCAGAAGATCGATTAATGTAGTCACATAAATCATTTTTAATTGATCCCAAAACATAAATATTTCCGGTATAAAATTAGTAAGTCCAACCCTAATTTTTATGAATTTTGTTAACTACTTTTATTTAGCTCATTACAATCATTGATCATGGCAGAACAAACATACAACACAGTAGAAACATCAATCACTTATGGGTGTTGTCCGAACCTTTAAGTAGTGAGAAAATTTTGCTAGAGAAATATAACACAGGCATACAACCATTCAAAAGCTTGAAGGAAAATAGATTATATATGAGGTTGTAAAAATTGGGGAAAGGGATGGCTAGGTCACAATGACCACGAAAGGTGCCGCCATTCGCCAAGTTTAGCACCCAAACATGTACATGCAAGCCATAACAGATGAAGCCATCAACATGAAAGTTGTAAATCTATCTCTTATGAACACAAAAAGACCAAGATCTTGGAAAATGACTTACTAAAATGAAAGAAGTAAATTTTACACAAAAATAGTGCATGCAATCACTTATCATTCAAAAAGTCATAACTATTTTATACTTATGCAAATGACATGACTCCTAACAAGTAAGCTACATGAGAAAAATGCCAGAACGATACAAAAAAAACACAAACATAGGTAAATAACACCAAATAATTGGTGGCCAAGAGGTAAAGAGAGCAGATTTACCTCAAAGAGACCCACGGGGAGGTCTCTTGGGGCTTCCTATCCTAAGATCGATCCTATGGGTAAGGCAAAGCTTTAAGGAAGCTTGGAAGAGGCTGTAGAAACTACTGGAAATGAAGTGGATAAGCCAAAGGAGGAAAGGTGGCTCCGAGCCAAAGGAGTGGAAAGGTTTGGAAGGGAGGAGAAAAGCAAACAGCCCAACACAAGGGCACTCTCCCTGTGCCTTTGTGCTGGACACCTATCCATTGATCACAGTATACCCACCAAGCATCGAGTCTAGACAGAAAGAAGTGGACATGGGTTCAACTCTGGAGGGAAAATTTCAAATTTCTACACAAGGGCATTGTGCCACCACCTTTGCACCCAACACAGGAAACTAAAATTATTGGGGTGACCTTGGGAACCGCAGGGGCTAGGACTAATCGAAACGGGTTCCAAACACGTGGCAACACACACTAGACTCATGAAGGATACGGTCTTAACTTCTAACTAGATCCGACTGGACCGAACCAAAAGAGAAAAAGGTCGGGCACGTTACGTCAAATGGGGTACCAAAGCTGAAGAAGGTTAGGTGGGGCAACATATATACCATAACATACACGAATCACAGCAAGAAGGGTCGGACCTAACTAACCTTATTGGGCAATGCCCGAACAGACTCAAAAACCCTCGGGACAAACAACCCTGGTTTTGCTTATTGAAATTATGTTGGGCATTTGAAAGTATATCCAATAAAACTATACAATGGATTACCATAGCAAATTAAAAGCTATTGGCTTGAAAAAAACCTCCCAAAATAACTAAATCAGCACATAATTCAAATAAATGTATACCTCAAATACTAAGGATTAAAATAGGACTGATGTACATCAAAACTAAATGTACATAACGATAATGTTAGTGGAAAGTGAAGGCACAACACTTAATGTAGGAGACAACTAAATACAAATACTTAGCACAAAATAAAATCCCCACAATCCTTAGGAGCCTTCTATAGATAGTAAGAATATACAAAAGAAACACTTTAAGCATAGGTACATGTTGTATGATTAGCAAGTAAACACCAATGAAGTAAGCAAGGCAAATACACAATATGAACTCAAGTAATAGTGTGTATGTGTGTGTGTGTGACGTCCAACAAATTCTAATCCAAGTCACTACCAATGTTGGTGAACAAGTCAAACCATACAAGTAGTAAAATAGCCTACAACTTGATCGTACTTAACTCCCAATAGCGGTCAAGTGAAACACAATGGTGTTAAGCAAGTGTACAAATAATAAAATAGTAAATAATAGAATAAGCACATAAATAGGAGAAGAGAGAAGATGCAAATAAACTTTAAACTGGATCCCAATTAGACTGAACTCCACTGAACAAGAAATGAAAAGGTCAGGTGTGTAGCATCCAAATAGGTATACCGAGCTTCGCAGTAGGCTAAGGTTAGGCCAGCATACACCAAACCATACTCATAATATGACAATAAGGGTTGAACCCAACCCGATCTGGTTAAGACCTAATGACTCAAAACCCTAGGGCAAATGGCATGATTTTTACAAGATTGCAGAAACAAACTCAATTAAAATACCATGTGCAATGAAAGAGTGAAATAAAACATTCTACCAAGAAAGGCAACACTTCTTAGCGGCAGTTTGCAATTGGGCAAGAGAGACTTCATGTAATGACCCGCTTGTTCCGAGCTACGAGCCAAGTGTTACTATATGAAACTAAGTATCTCATAAATTAATTTTTTATTAATTTTTAAGATTTTTAAAATAAACCCATGACATAAAATTTAATATAACAAATAATCGAAATAATCTAAGCCCCATGAACCGAACCAAAATCCCACTGCCATGCAAACAATTTAGAAGTATAATAACAAAGAAGAAAATTCAAAAGTCAAATAAGAGAGCCTCCAGCTATCCCGACTCTACCCATCCTTCCATAGTCACACCTGACATTGATTGACCCTCTCGGTATCACAAGTGCATAATGAGTCATCTTGTGCCATTGTACCCTATCACCCCTTTCGGCATGGGGGTAGGTATTTAATCTTTCAAGAATTTTAAGTGTGTTGCCCTGTGATAGACTGAGTCAATTCTTTGACCCCGGTTGTGCTCGGTGCATGATGGTCAAATGTGGGCTCATGCCGACCAAGACTCCCAAATAGGAATATATAATTTTAAGGGTGGGTGCTGCCCCGTGTCGGACTGAGCCAATTCTTTGACCCCGATTACGCTTGGCACATGGTGGTCGAATGTGGGCTCAGCCCGACCAAGACACCCAAATAAGAATATATAACATTTCAAGTAATTATACGGACTTGAAATTTTGTTAAGGCTTACGACACACGATCCTAATATTAATTGAACTTCTCTAAAGCCTCCCCTTTATAAGCCAAATGTGCTTACAAACTATCGAGAAAATGTTTCATTTAACATCAACAAAATTCTTCTTTATATAGAAGAATAAGTGTAGAATTCAAGAAGTCACTACATTAAATTTTATAAAAAAAGAACGTAATCACACATACATATATTAAACACCAACTATTCGTGTGATAACGAAAAGTAAAAAAAATTGACTATTGAGTTAAAGAGAATGAATGTTAAATTGTACTCACAATTCCCCATCCCAAAAATTTAATAAATAAATCTTATTTAAAATTATCCATAAATACCATTGTACTGGTACTCTAAAAGTTATAATTGACAATTTATGATATTGATTCTTGAGAATTAATTTAATTAAATATTATTTATGGTTCGTCTAAGATTTATAAAACCCTAAATAAAAAAACCTAATTATTTTTCTCGGGTTTTACACTTCAAGAGTAGTACCCCTCCTATATAGCCAAAGAACTGTGGTTCTAGCTACAAACGTATCTGAGTGCATGGCACCAGTGCAAGGGTGAACCTGCATCTAGAGATTTTCCAAATACCACGGTGCCTAGGGCGCTCATCCACCAATGCCTATGTCACAAAAATTCAATATGCAAGTATGTAGATCATGCAAGTAATATAATCATGAAATAAGGATCATTCCCGGGAGGACTTTAACAGAAAACCAATCTAATCAATTAATTTTAATCACCCACTTATCAACAAAAGAGAGATTTTTAAGCTATTTCCTTAATTAATTAATGATAACTATCTAAACACTGAATTACAATTATGAAAAATCTATGCAATGTTGAACTTAATAAGATTTTTAATTTCTCTCTATTGCTGCAACGAAAAAATATTTTCTTCTACCTAATTTAAGGAATTGGTTTTCATCATTATTATTTTCCAAAATTTGAAAAAAATAATCTAATTATTCTTGTTCCTATGTGATTTAAGATTAAAATAACACATTGCACTCAATCCTATGAAATTGCATACATGAAAAAGGTAGATTATTCCAGTCATATTCACATAATTGACAAATCAATATTATGCTAGTTTGCTATGTCTAATTTAATTCTTCCCTTACAAGAAAGAATTAAATGACAAATTAATCAACAATTGGCTAGATTATCAATTGCATCAACCACAAATGAAATAAAAAATTCAATTCCTACAATTAAACTGAGAGAAAACAAAATAAATTCATATTATGCAATAGATTTCTATTAAAAAATCTAGACACAAGAATTAATCCATAAAAAATAAAAATAAATCAAAAGAATTCATTGCATACATTGGATCCATGACAAATAATTAACAAGAAAAGAAAAGAATAAAAGAATAAACCCTTTTTAAAACAATTTTCTCTTCCCTTCTTGTCTTCAAGTAATTCTCCCTATATCCAAAAGCCTCCAAAGCCAGAAAGATCTCCTATGTCGTCCAATAAGATGTATTTATATTTTTGTCATGATAAAAGTTCAATCAACTTAGGAAATCTCAGCCAAAAGATTATGCTTATCAACTTCATTTGTTGGGCCCTAAGGCACTTTGCGAGTGCTAGTGCCCTTGCTTAGGCCCTATGATTATTTTTTCTCTAAATTTCGCCCAATACTAAGGTGTTCATCTAGTACCCTTGCTTCCACTGGACCGCTTGCATCGGATGATGCTTTTTCCTCTAGACACCTTAATGCTCTCCCAACACCCAAGCATTGTCCCTCAAACTCGTTTTCTTGAAAATCTTCTAAAAATTCTGGCACTCTGACACTCCACCAGTGTTAAAGGCTTCGGCCCAAACAATACTTTAATTAAAAATAAATCCGAGAAAAATACGTTCTCTCATGCTTGAACTCCTAAATCACTAGGAAATTATAAAATCTATTAAAGTGCAATAAAAACCTAATACATACAATGATTCTTCAACATATTATTCACCTAAAAGAAATACCTAATATTTACTTAAAATTTCTAAAAAACACTAAATAACCCCTAAAATCAGGGCATTAAAATAAATAAAAACCTAACGAAATCTAACTTTTTAGACACTTATCAACCCGGGCGTCCTCCTTTCTCGATTCTCATGTCTTCTTCAATCTTCTCCATCTCCAGTCATCCTTACCAACTTCGGTGAATCTCCGATGATGTTATTGTGTGGCAATAGGGCTACATGTACAACATTCTCCCACTTGGAGACCTATTACAAATACAACAATCTCTGATTGTTGATTTTCATAGAGTCTAAAGCTTTTTACATCAAGTCCGAATGACATCATTCAACACAAGTGCACGTTACTATTGACCATCCACCGATATTGTCAACATATCAGCAGACTTCTTATTGCCCTCAAACTTCACCAATTTAAGTTTACCATCCTCCAAAAAGGATCTAATAAAATGGTACCTCAAAGTGAATATCCTTAGTCTAAGAATGAAATGCCAAGTTCTTAGTAAGATGAATTACGCTTTGATTATCACTGATCAATATGCAATCAAATCCATCAAAACCCAATTCATTCATCATCTCTTGAACCCAAATAAACTCTTTACTTTCTTCAGTAGCTGCCATATACACAGCTTCAATTGAGTTCTGTAGTTTTAAATACTAGCTCACTACTGTTTCACCCAATAGTAAATATATATCATATTGTGCTCCTGCCATTATCTTTATCTCCATGGTCTAAATCTGCATAACATAATGCATCAATGTTATTCCCCCCAAAACACAAACAATGCTTCGAATTACCTTTCAAATACCTGAAAATCTACTTCACAACTTGCCAATGTTCTTTCATGATGTTTGACATGAATCTACTCACAATTCTCACTACAAGTGCAATATCCAATCTAGTACTCACCATAGCATAAGTGAGACTTCCACTGGCTGAAGAATATGATACATTATCCATGTCTGCCTTTTCTTCATTTGTTTTACCACCCAACTCTTTTGACAATTTAAAGTGTCCACCAAAAGCTATAGTCACTGGTTGTGTCTTGTCCATATTGAATCGTTTCAGCATGTTCTCAACATACCCCTCTTGAGATAACCATTATTTTTCATTTTTCCCGTGTTGATTAATCTACATTCCAAGAAGTTGCTGTGCCACACCTAAGTCTTTCAAAGAAAACTTTCCTAATAACTTTTTCAAATCATTGATTTTTCTCAATCATGAACTTGCCAAATGTATTCATCTACATACAGGGTAAGAATAAGAACATCGCCATCCTCATACCTCTATAGATACACACAATGATCAACATTACACCTAGTAATTCTAGTTTCCAAAATAAAGTTGTCAAATTTCAAGCACCATTGCCTCAATGCCTATTTCAGTCCTACAAATATCTCTTAAGTCGACACATCAAGTTTTCCTTTCCTTTGACCTCAAATCCTTTAGGTTGTTGCATGTAAATCTCCTCCTCCAAATCACCATGAAGGAAAGAAAGTATTCTTTACATCAAGCTTCTCTAATTGTACATCTTTCACTGCCACAATACTCAATATTGTCCATATAGAGGGCAATTTCCACAACTGAGGTAAAAATCTCTTCAAAGTTAATATATTTCTTCTAATTGAATCCCTTCACCATAAGTCTAGGCTTGAGCTCTTTTGTCCCATTGGCTTTTTGTTTCACCCTGTATACCCATTTGTTCTACTGCATTTTCTCCCTGACCAAGGGCTCCACCAATTCCCAAGTATGATTCTATTCCAAAGAAGGCATCTCATCACCCATGGCTTACTCCCACTTAAGACAAAACCCATCTTCTTGAAAATACTCTGGTTCTTCTGCATCAGTATACAAAACATAATGTATAGGCAAACAAAGTCTCTATACTGGCTTCCTTAGATGAGTGCTCGTCCACAGTTGATGAATATCATCCCTTGATGAAGAACTAGAACCATCAGTTTCATCTTGTGGTTCCTCATCACCTTTGGTCTCAACTGAACTTTCATTTTCATTCCTCCTTGATGTAGGTATTATTCCATCCTTCAGCTCATCAAGCTCCATATGACCATTCTCCTTAGTTTCCCCATTCTTGTCTTGTACTAGATACCTTATACATTCAATCCTCATTGAATACCACATCTTCGCTTCTTATGAACCTGTAGGCCGTTTGCCCAATTATTTTTGAATTGGCTCGGTCTTGACCCGAATTGTGTTGTTTTAGTCCGGCCTTTCTTATCGAGTACGTGTATGATGTGGTATAGGCAAGTCCGGCCCTAGCCTCTTCCTGAGCTTGGAACACCCGGTTGGATGCTTTGTTGCCCCGATTTTTTATTTTCGGTTCGGTTGTGTTGAGTCGTAGTTAGACGTTAGAATATCATGTAACACCCCAAATCCGGTCCATGTTCGAGAACTGAAACGGAATGTCACTGGTCCCAATTAGGTCGGCTAACCCAAACCCAACCCTACGGATCTACTCTAGGCGTATCGAGATGGAAGATGTTTATTGCTATGCATGAATGAATGCACAAAACCCTAACATGCTACTACATGAATGACATGCAAACTAGTTTACCACACAAAAATAAGTACGATAAAGTCGATAAAAATTTCAAAAATAGAACGGACAAAATTTCCCTTAAAAGTGCAATTAAGGTCCACCTTGTCAAATCAACATGTATAAATATATATATATAAATATATCATGTATTGATATTCTCACAAAATTATAACATGCTGCATAATTCATTCTAAATCTTGGGTCTTGACCCATCTGTGCATTCTAATTACTTTTCACATCATATGAATTCAATTGTCATACCTTACATTCAATTGTCATTCTTAATATAATGACAACATAACTAAATATTAACACTCTATCATCTGACATGTGTGCAAGAGACGTCACTGCTCCTCCGTCCAAGCTGCCTCATCCTACTCATGATCATCACCTACATATATAATAAAAATACGTTAGTAACGAGTGTTATTAGTCCAAAACATAACTAATATCAAACTTGCTATGAGAGCAAACTCTCATATGAAAGAAAACATCGTGAAATCTCTTATGGCATCTACTAAACTAAAATCATCTTTAACTGAACTGATCTGCTGCTACTAATGCCTCTCTTAGTATTTTCTCATTTCTCTTTCTGGTCCCTTGGGACAATTGTCATATCCGAAGCTCTTTTTTCTTACTTCCATATCCACTCGCGTAGAATGGTTGTCAGCATTTCAGGCTTTGACTGGCACATGCCACTTGTGTAGCATGGTTGTTGGTAGCTTTGACTGGCACATGCCGCTAGTATAACATGGTTGTTGGTATTTACGGCATCGACTGGCACATGCCACTTGTGTAACATGGTTGTCGGCGGCTTCGATTGGCACATGCCACTTGCATAGCATGGTTGTCGGCTTTGGCTTACGACTGGTACATGCCACTTACGTAGCATGGTTGTCGGCGGCTTTGACTGGCACATATGGTTGTCGGTATTCCCGGCATTGACTGGCACATGCCGCTTTCATAGCATGGTTGTCGGCAGCTTTGACTGGCACATGCCACTAGCATAACATGGTTGTCGGTATTACCAACATCGACTGGCACATGCCACTTGCCTAGCATGGCTGTCGGTGGCTTCCCTAAGCATGTCTTAGCGCCTAAATGGTGAGATCCTACTCCTTACCTAATCGTCAGTCATGTGGTGTTGGTGACGAGCTTGTGGCCAGCTTGAGTGAGGATCGTGGGGGAAAAGAGAAGGAAGAAAAAGAAGAAGGAAGTTGGGTGAGAAGGATGGTGGTGGCTGAATGGTGACGTGTCAGAAGTGTGGAATATATAGATGTCAGGGTGAGAAAAATGAATGGTTAGGTGAGAAAAATAAATGGTTAGGTGAGGAAAATGAATGGTCATCTTGTAATTAAAACTTAACTCGATTGAAAATAATGGTCGAACCGACCAGTTCAGATTATAAACCTTGATTCGAATCACGAGTTTTACATATCATCCTTCGTGAGCCTAATTTTCTTTTTTTGTGTGTGTGGGGAAACACTTTTGGTCGATCGTTGTAACACCCGTTTCAACTCACCCGTGAACCGACCCGGAAATGTCACCGGCGACCGAATCGTTCGCTAATCTACTGGGTTCGGTTAAGCTGACCCGGATCTGCCCTCGGCGTCTTAAGATGAGGATGCAACCATGAAATGCATGAATGGGAACAATTGGGTTCTAACGCGGTCCTACATGCATGCCATGACGTGCAAGCAAAACAAAACCATACAACAAGCAAGAAATTTAAATAAAAATTCATTAATTTTCACGGAAAAACGGACAGAATCTCCCCTAAAAGTGCAATAGGGGCCAACCTGTCCACAACAAGGGTATATAAATATTTTATCAAAATACGATAAAACATAACAATCTACCGCGGCATCCCATCATTATCTCATTTGTTTTCATCTGAGCCGAGGCTGAACTCCAAGGCTCCCTACTCATTCACATTTATCTGTTCATTTCATAACAAGCAATTCATCCAAACAAACACATCAAAATTATCATTCACGTAGCATTAACACACCATCATTATACATTACACGCGGTAGGTACATGTGTGCGCGGTTCCGTGCTGCTCCTCCGCAGTCCCGACAGCTTTCATCCCTCGCATTTCTCACCTACATATATATAGAAAAACCGTCAGTAACGAGTGTTACTGGCCCGGAAAATAACTAATATCAATCTGGCACAGGAGAGCAAACTCTCCTATTGAATGAAAACCATATACTTCCTCAAGAACTCTCATCAGGGCACATATGGGAGCCGTCGCCATCGGGCTGTCGCCCTCGGGTCGACAGCGTCCCCCTTTCTTTCTCATTCTCATACCTTGGCCATTTCTCTATCGCTTCTCGCATCAAATCTCATTCCTTTTCGCCCTCTACACCTTCCATATTACTCCTGGCCTTGAGCACGAAGGCCGAGCACTCTCAGGCAGTCGCCTTTAGTACCCTTTGAACCACAAGTCTAGACATGCGCTGCATTGCAGTACCCGTAAACCTCCACACTTCTCCGGGTTTGAGGAACTCAAAGGTGGAGTTGTCTGGATCCTTCGGGAACGAAGTGGGTTCTCCCTAGCTCCAGAGCCCGCTCTTCCGAGCACACGCCCTATCTGAAGGCATGGCCGTCAGTAACCCTCATTCCATCTCTCACTGAAAACGCGAAAACTATACATATATAGGCCTGGGTTGGGATTTATACAATAGGCCCGAAGGCAACTTGTGGTGGATCTTAATTTCGAAAATTGACTCGAGGGATCTCATCCTCGAGGGTTATTAATCCGAAAAAAATTGTTGGCTAAATGGCCCGAGTTAAGTGGGATCCGATAAAACGCCACTTGACTCGTCCTGCACATGATAAATCAAATACACAATAGAATAGCGTAAAACAGAGAACGAGTCCTAAACGGACCTGGTAGAAGCTCCAAGTGTGTCCTCGTGCCTAGGCGGCAAGCTCCTACTCCGTACCTACACATCGAAACTAAATACTAACGCCCGCTCATGATGCAGTCATACATCCTATATCACACATACATCCATCACGCATCAATCAACACACATCAACCTATATCAATTCTAGCAAGTCTACTTAGGCTAGTTTGCATTAGATCATGATCATTACCTAGTTACCCTAATTAGTTTCTTAGCCTCCATTTTTAACACCACTCAATCAAACAAATTTCATATTTTATCCTTAATCAATTCTACATTTATATATATAATTATAACACGCAATTCACCAATCCTAGCATGCAATTCTAATAATCAATACTTTTAAATAATTAAGTTAAAATAAATTATACCTCGTGGGATTCGTGGCTCAAATTCGGCACCCTATAGCGTCCGAAGTTCGATAGGGTTCGATTGGAGGGATTCGGTGGAAGATCAGGTGATTTTCGACGAATTTCGGTGAATCCAATTTTTCGGCGACTTCCGAGCGGTTTTCCGGCGACTGTTCCGGCAGGGCAATCAGGGTAAGGGTTAGCACCGGCTCGGTGAGCTCGTCCCAATGGTGGTGACAGCAAGGATGGCCACGGCGGCGATGACCGCCGGCGGCGGCGTCGAGTTCGGTCGGGGCAGTCGGTCGTTCCGATCAGGCCCACGGCCGGCTTCGATGGCGGCGCTAGGTAGGGGGAAATGTCGGGGAGGTCAAGGTGGTGGTCGTTGGGGTCACGGCGGCGGCGGCGCGGCCTGGACGGTGGCAAATCGACAAGGAGAGCGTCGCGGCTTGTGGGGCGATTCTGGCGTTGTGGCGGCGAGACGGTGGCCAGGGTTGGTCGTGCAGCACGGCGATGGCGGGGCGGGGCGGGGCGGGTGGCGTTGATCGGCGGCATGTGCGACGTCGGCTGACGACGGCGGTAATCTCCAAGGTGGCCAGGTGTTACTCACAATTAAGCAAATATGTCTAACATTTTTATTTAACAAAAACATATATAAAGATCCCACAGTCTTAGACCGTTTCCAGTAGCCACACTTATTTCTCAAATAAATAATAAAAGGAGTCCTCATATTTATTTTTGCTCCATGCCCTGGATGTCAATCATCTACTTTCGTATCTGCACACCTGCGGAGGCAATTCCGTGTTAGTGATTACAACACTAAGTAGTATAATAGATAAAACAAATCAAGTACATTCCACTATTTCCTTATGTTTATTTTAATATGCGGTGGAGCGATTCCGCTATACTCCAAAACAATGCGGAGGAGGTATCCATTGTGATCCGCACACCCCGGCTGTAGCCCTTTTGTGGGGAGGCTACCACTACCGTCCTCCAGTGCCAGTGCCTCGCACACCCCGGCCGTAGCCTTTTTGTGGGGAAGCTGTCACTGCACTCGGGTGATTGCTACGCCCCGTTTGTGGGGAAGCTCTAACTACCAATTCTAGTGCCAGTGCCTCGGACACCTCGGCCGTAGCCTTTTTATGGGGAGGCTATCACTGCACTCAGGTGAATGCTACGCCCCATTTGTGGGGAAGCTCTCACTACCAATTCTAGTGCCAGTGCCTCACACACCCCGGCCGTAGCCTTTTTATGGGGAGGCTATCACTGCACTCCAGTGCGATGGAGGAATCGCTGTGCCTCGCTCACCCCGGCCGTAGCCTTTGTATGGGGCGGCTATCACTACTCCAAAACAATGTCGATGCATTACACAATTTACGCACATAATACGACCCCGTGTCGGACTGAGTCAATTCTTTAACCCCGGTTGCACTCAGTGCATGGTGGTCGAATCTGGGCTCAGGCCGACCTAGGCTACCAACAAGGAAAGTACGATGTTCTACCTATTATACGTACCTGACTTGTGATTTCGTCTGACTGTGACCCGTGAACCCTAATCTGAATGAGGCCATAAAATTATACATTAGTATAATTTTATTTTACATGAACCTACATGCAACTTACATGACTAATATACTATCAATTTTAAATGATGTAATTAGTTCATGTTAGTCTTCATTTCTTATTAAATTTTCAGCAATTCTAATGATAATTAATTTTTAATTATCATTATCCAAATCCCCATTATCTAATTGATAATTTAATTATTAACATGTCCATTTACAAAACAACTAAGCAATCGACAAGAACCCCATAGATAAGACGCTGGGGATCTAGCAACTTGGCAGGGCGTCTTCAACAAACCTTGCATGCAAGAATCCTAATGGAAACAAATAAGATGAGGGATGAAATACTCACATAGTAATGGGGAGGTCGCCTGGGACGGAGATGAGGGATGAAATACTCCCTCCTCCTGCATATATACACTTCAACCATTCCCTCCATTAAATTCTCATACCCCATTATCCATTGGTATTTCCTAGGTTCAACTAGCCCCTTCATTAAATTCTCACACCCCATCATCTATTGGTATTTCCTAGGTTCAACGACCCCTTCATTAAATTCTCACACCCCATCATCCATTCATGAATAGGTATTTTCTAGGTGACCTTAAGTCGAACCATGACCGGTCGACTTGATAACCAACCATATCGGTTCATCTATATTTATTTCATAATATTTAGGTTCGAGTCTTGTAATAATTTTCATGGTTTTTTACAGCAGCGGCTAGGGTTTTGGAAGGGGGAAGGTGTCGGGAAGGAGAAAAACACCCAGAGTGGCAAACTCGTAAATAAGTATTGACTCGACTCCTACTCGAGTCAAAATAATAACTAGTTTGTAATAAATCCTAAAAAAATCTGGAAAAATATGAAAAAATCCCATAAAATAAAACAAACACAACAACATCCAAATGACATGCTCTATAACTAATAACCCACCCGAATATGATCCAACGTGTCCTAATGTCGTTATTCGGCCTAAAACTATTTCTACGATCCAACATATAAAAAGAAAAATACTGCATACTTTCATATATTCTGATAACTCATTTCTCACCATCTTCTCGACGTTATCATCATATATTCAGGTACACCTGACTCTCATCACTCATAACTCACGGCTAGTCTTGACTCAGCACGTGGTTCATGAAACTGACTCGACTCGAACCAACGGTTGAACTGACTGGTTCGGTAACGTAAAACTTTGACTCGAGTCATGGGTTTTACAATCGTAGTCCCTACAGGACCAACAATGTAGTTCTCGAGGTTACCCCTAATTGCCCAAGGGTGAAAACCCTAGCTGTGCGTGATTTACACTCAATGCAAAGTTGCCCACCCCGCACCCTTGAACTAAGCTTTGGGGGAACATGAAATTCCTGTTTTTCGTTTGGATGCAAAGGCAGTGAGCCAGCACCCTTGCACCCAAACTTTGGGCTTACTCCGTTTTTTAGGATGCAATGGCACTGGGTGAGGACCATTGCACCCAACCCGTCACTATTACATTCGGTTTGATTCAACCTTTCTATGCCCAGCCACCCTCAGGTGCGTGGTCAGCCATCTGACCTGTGGTCTGGCTTGGTAGAGCCTGGTCTGTGTTACATCCCATGTTTGGTTCATCCTTCAACCGACTTAAAATGTTAAATTAAATAAAATTGCTAAATCTTGACTAAATTATATGTAAGGCAACACCCACGATACCCCCTAAGATCTAAATCCTCTTGCTGTCTTGGAAGGAAGACAACCACACGTTGATATTTGTAAAGACTGTGAATATATATATATACATCACGACTCGGTCAAGGAAGGATGGAACTTTGGAGAAATTATTATTATTATTATATTATTGTTATATTATATTCTCTACCTGATTAAATATTATATTTTATTCTTTACCCTATTAAAGGAAATGCTGGTGTTGGTTAAATACCTAGCCGTCATTTTCATTTTATTTTGAGAGCGGCTTCTTCACCCTAGCCGTCATTCTCATCTTCTTCTCCTATTCCATACCGGAGCGGGCTTTCTCCTTGTCTTGGTATTTTTCTTATCTCCCTATTCTGAATTTTCATGCATGCATATTTTAAATTGATAATAAGTTTGATAATCATGGAATTAAAGTTTTAAATCAACAAGAAGAACTGAACTAAATTGTATACGACTGGAATCCTTGGCATGGCCGACGAGTGCTAGATTTTGGCAAGATGGGTGATCGTAGGCAAAAATTTCAAGGCAGCCGCTCACACCCTGACAACCCCTCTGGCTGCTGCGTCGAAGGGTGGCATCGCTGTGCCCCTTGTTTCCGATGGGTGGTGGAATTGCACCATGTTAGTGGGCGGAGTTTCAAGGAGTGATGAAGGTGGTGGTATTCCTCTGCGAATAGTTGTTGTAATGGCAGCTTTGGATGGGGCAAAGACGCTGGTTGTCCTTCATCGACAAGCGCTCCATCAGGGGTTCCATTATAGCAATTCCTACCGCCGGAACAGCCCACTGCTGACAACCTTCTTGCCAGAAATCATGGCCGCGAATGGCCAGACTTGGGAAGACGACCCTACTCCCTGCGTCCACCAGTGGTGGCCGATCTTTCCTAGTTTGACACCGGCCTGAGGTAGCAAAACCTCTGAATTGGAGCAAGGTGCAAGAAAGTGGTCATCTTGAGGCTGGTGTGCATGAAGGTGACATGAGTTGTTTGTCCCAAGATCAGGTTTGGAGAAGAGAAGAGTGTCGGGGAAGAAGAAGATGGCAAACTAGTAAATATTACTTGACTCAACGCGGCTCGAGTTAAAAAAATTAATTCATAATAAATCTTTAAAAATTATTATTCTAATGGTTATGGGTTATAGTTACTAAACTAATTAATTATTGTACGAAATCGCCATGAGTATTAAAAATACGGTAATGATAAACTGTTAATAATTAATTGGTGTACGATAAGCTATTAATTTAAATTGGCTGGTTGTAAGTGATTAATGAAATAAAAATCTCACCTTTACCATATTCAATATAATACTATGTAAATAAAGTGACTATTTTAATAACGGGTCAGTAATGTAGAAAATGGGTTATTAAACTATAATCGTGTAAAAATCACAAGCGTTGAACCTAAATAGCATAATGAAAATAAAAAAAGTTCCAACCCTTATTGAGTTGAATAATTTGAAATATTTGTATTAGTAATATCTTTGAGTTAGGATAGTACACATCGTTTTAAATAATTTAATCGAACGACTTAATTAATTAAATTTCTATTAATAATGATAGTGATTAAAGATTAAAACCATAAATTAAATCGTCAAGATCGTGGTTAAGTAATTATTATCTCAAAGGAAAATATACTAATAATAGTACTTAAAGACTTGAATACTTGTTTATAAGTTAATAATTAATTTATCATTAGTGAAGTGTGAATTATGATTTTGATAATTAATTTAAAATGCAAAGTAGGACTTAAATGATTATATCACATGAATAATTTAACATTTAAGATTGTTGAATGTTGCATGCTTTATGTTGTCAAATGTTGATAAGATATATATATTAGTCATGTAGTTGCATGTATCTCTAATCGAATAAAATTGTACTTAAGTATAATTTTATGTTCTCGTTCAGATTAGGATTGTTGGTCACGGTTGCAGGTTCACTTACGAACTATCCAGATCCGTATAATCATTTGAAATGTTGTATTTTCCCTTTTTGGCAGCCCTGGTTGGCCTGAGGCCAGATTCGACCACCATGCACTGAGTGCAACCGGGGTCAAGGAATTGACTCAGTCCGACACGGGGCTGCACCCTTTAAAATTACTATGTGGCAGTCTTGGTTGACTTGAGTTCAAATCCGACTACCATGCGCCCGAGCGCAACCGGGGTCGATTCAATTCGACACATGGCAGCACCCCCTGAAAGATTGAGTGCAAGATGGCTCATTATGCACTTGTGATATCGAGAGGGTGAGTCAATGGCAAATATCGGTAACTACAGGCCGTGGGCCACGTAGCGTGTGTGCGCATGCATGGGATGGTAGCTGGATGGGGTGGCCACCCCTCCCAGCATATTAAGAGCTCGGCATAGGCTCATAACAACTAAAAGTCTCGAGAAAAGATAATAGGGATGATATTGACTATTTTATTTAATTATGCGGCTTAGTGGTTTTATCACTAACGCAGAATTGCCTCCGCAGGTAAGTAGCTTTGGATTGAGGATTAAGAGTGTGGTCGGTGGGTCTTTTACCAACCTAAGGTTTGGTGGATTAATAATAAATTGGACTTACTTTTATTCACTTGTGTTATAAATGTGGCTATGGGAAACGGTCAGAGACTGTGAGACTTTATTTTTACATTTTGTCACATGCTATGTAACGACCCGCTCGAACCGCAACGGGTGTTATTTAAGAATATTATTTGTTGTAAACATAACATTCCAGAACACGAATTGTAATACTGCAAATAAGTCTAGATTTTATAAATCATAAAAATAAATCATGTTCTGATGCATATGACAATATATAAAATAACCGTCCCACATTCTCGGACCATTTCCATAGCCACATTTATAACACAAGAGGGTAAAAAGGAAGTCCAATTTATTATCAATTCACCATACCTAGGTTGGTAAAAGAACCACCAACCACACTTTTATTCTTCAGTCCAAAGCTGTTCAACTACGGAGGCAATTCTGCGTTAGTGATAAAACCACTAAGCCGCATAATTAAATGAAACAAGTCAATAAAATCCCGATTATCGTTTCAAGAGTCTTTTAGTTCTTATGAGCCTATACCGAGCTCGTTATATGCTGGGAGGGGTGGCCACCCCCTCCATTTACCATCCCATGCATGCGCACACACACTACGTGGTCCACGGCCTGTAGTTACCAATATTTGCCATTGACTCACCCTCTCGGTATCACAAGTGCATAATGAGCTGTCTTGCGCCATTGCGCCCTGTCACCCCTTTCGGCATGGGGGCAAGTGTTCCATCTTTCAGGGGGTGCTGTCTTGTGCCGAATTGAGTCGAACCCGGTTGCGTTCTGGCACATGGTGGTCAAATACTCAAGTCGACCAAGACTCCCACATAGTATTTTAAGGGCGCGGCCCTGTGTCGGACTGAGTCAATTCCTTGACCTCTGGTTGCACTCAGTACATGGTGGTCAGAATTTGGGCTCAAGCCAACCAAGGCTGCCAACAAGGGAAAATACAACATTTTAAATAATTATACGGACCTCGGATCATTCGTACGTGAACCTGCAACTGCGACCAACGATCCTAATCTGAACGAGAACATAAAATTATACAGAAGTATAATTTTATTCGAGTAGAAGTGCATGCAACTAAATGTCTAATATATATATCATTATCAAAATTCGACAATATTAAATATTAAATTATTCCTTTCATATAATCATTTAAACCCTACTTTACATTTTAAATTAATTATCTAAATCATAATTATCACTTAACAAATGATAAAATAATTATTAGCTTGTAAACAAATATTTAATTACTATTATCAGCATATTTCCTTTGGTTATAATTTTTAATCGCTATCATTATTCATAGTAATTTAATTAATTAAGTTGTTTGATTAAATTATTTAAAATAATTTTTATTGTCCTAATTCAATGATATTACTAATATAATTATTTTAAATTATTCAACTCAATAAAGTTTTGATATTTATTTATTTTCATTAGGTTATTTAGGTTCAACGCTTGTGATTTTTACCCAATTATAATTTAATAACCCATTTTCTACCTTACTGACTCGTTATTAAAATAATCACTTTATTTACCTAATATTAAATTTAATATGGTAAAGGTAAAATTTTTATTTTATTAATTACTTATAATTCTCCAATTTAATTTGATCGCTTGTAATACACCGATTAATTATTAACTGTTTATCATTACCGTATTTTTATTACTTATGTCCATGTCGATTACATCGAATAATTAATTAGTTTAGTAACTTTACGCATAACCCATAAAAATGATTATTTTTGAAGATTTATTACGAGTTAGTATTATTTTTTTTAACTCGAGTTGATATCGAGTCAACCCATATTTACAAAACTACCATCTTCTTCTTCCCCAACGTCCTTCTCCTACCTTCTTCTTTACACCAGAAAATAGGTCCTGGCACCTTCTTCTTCAACCCAAACCAGATCACTTCCTTCCCTAGCAATCCAATTGGAAGCATAAAGCTCATGCTTTACAACAACTATCCATGTCCAAACTCTGTTCTGCACCAAGACACGACTCCTGGCCAGCAGCATTGCCGGGACTGCAAGGCGATCTCCGTCCTGGCCAGCAGCACCCCCGGGAACTCTTCCCTTCTCCCTGCACGATAACCCAATGTCAAGGCCAAGCGCTGTGAGCATGCACGGCGTGAGCCTTGGCCGGCGAACTGGTATAGGTTTCTGGAATCAGCGTTGATCCTTGAAATTCCGCCCACAAACCGCTGTAACTCCACCACCGATTGGTAGCACGGGTTCAGACGAGCCATCCCTTCGACCCAACAGCCAGAGAGGTCGTCAGGGTTGTGAGCGGCTGCCTTGCAATTGTTTACAGTCGCCCATCCTTGTCAAAATTCTTGCACTCATCGGCCATGGCGAATTTCAGTTTACAATTTAGTTTTAGTTGTTTATTGTTGATTTTAGACTTTATTTCTTATAATTATCAAGCTTATTATCAATTCAAAATATGCATGCATGAAAATTAAGAATAGAGATATAGGAAGAATACCCAAGCAAGGAAGAAGCCGGCTCCAGAAGAGGAGAAGGAAATGAGAAAATAAGGTGAAGATGACGCCCCTCACAGAATATAAAATGAAAATGACGGCTAGGGTATGTGAAAACACCCCACATCCGTATTTCATTTAACTGGGTAAATAACAAAATATAATTGGGTAGAGAATATAATATAGTTCATAATATTAATTCTCCAACGTTCTATCCTCCCCGACCGAGTTGAATATTTTTATTTTTATTTTTTTCCATAGTCATTACATGCTATTAGAACATGATTTATTTTTATGATTTATAAATTTTCTAGACTTATTTAATGTGTTATGATTCATGTTCATGAACAGTATGTTTACAACATTTAACTTTTTAAGCAACACCCGGGCCTGTTAGGGCGGGCTGCTACAGGTGGTATCAGAGGCCGGTTTCCCATTAGCTCACACTTTATGACTCAACTACCTTGTTGAAAAGTCTAGTAATTATCTTTTCCCAATGTTTTGTGTTATTAATTAACAAATTCATTCGCTAATAAACCTAAGTCATTACTGAAAAAAAACATATTAATGAACCATGATGGGAAAAACTTTTCGACGTTTCAGATGGCAGGCACTCGTAGATAGTCAAACCGATCTACTCAGTCAAATTCGAACACAAAGAATGTATTGGCCCAAATCCTGACGGCCATACAGGGACTGGCGCAGGCTTCAGCAAATACAAATTCTGTGGTTCAAAATATTGTTCAGCAGTTACCAGGAGTGGTAGCAGGGAATGGAGCCTCAAACTCAACAGCGGGTCCTAGCATCACCCCAGACGGTGGTCAGGGGAGTGCCCAAGGGCGGGCAGGGTTAGCAGACCCGAGCGAGCGAGGGGAGCTTCCAAACCCAGTGCCACCAGTAGTCTGACAAGTGTTGCCGCCAGCTGTTGATGATAGTGACCGTTACATTGTGGAAAAGTTTAGGAAGAATGGAGCTGAGGTATTTATTGGAGGGATCGATCCAATGAAGGCGGAGAGCTGGATAGACATTACCGAAAAAGTGTTTAGGGCTCTGTCTGTGCCCCACCGCCATCAAGTGAGGTTGGCAACATGCATGCTTCAGGAGGAAGCATCTTACTGGTGGAAATCCATGGAAAAAACCACATTCCATCGACGTGAGATTTCTTCCATCACGTGGGCAGAATTTGTGGCAGCTTTCAATGGACAATATTTTCTAGAGCCCGTTGTCCAGAAGAAAGCACTAGAGTTCGCCATTGACCTAGCACCTGGAGTAACACCAATTTCTAAAGCACCATACCGCATGGCTCCAGCAGAACTCAAGGAGTTAAAGAGTCAACTAGAAGAGTTGTTGCAGGTAGGTTTCATCCGACCAAGTACTTCACCTTGAGGAGCCCCTATTCTCTTTGTGAAGAAGAAAGATGGATCACTTCGGCTGTGTATTGACTATCGCCAACTCAATCAAGTGACAGTCAAGAATCGGTACCCCTTACCAAGGATTGATGACTTGATTGATCAGCTAAAAATAGCTCGGAGTATTTTCTAAGATAGACTTGTGGTCTGGTTATCACTAGTTAAGAGTAAAGGAGTCAGACATACAGAAAACAGCTTTCTGAACATGATATGGACATTATGAGTTTCTGGTCATTCCTTTTGGTCAAACAAATGCACCAGGT
>JAURVB010012685.1:0-15651 GCA_033002965.1 Piper betle | reverse complement strand
TCTGGCTCGAGTCAAGTATAATAACTAAGTCGTATTAAATCCTTAAAAAATTCATAAAAATCGGGAAAAAATCCCGTAAAATCAAACAACACCACAACATTATAATGATATGCTCTATGACTAACAACCCACCCAGACTGCCCGTACGCGTCCTAACGCGGTAAACGGCCTAATACTAATTCTACGATCCACTATATATAAAAATAATAATAAAAATGGCTGGCATACTCTCATATATCTGATAACTCATTCTGTTCTGCTGTGTTCATGACATTATCATCATATACTTGGGTACGCATGACCCTCATAACTCATACACGCGACTGGCATCGGCTCGGTACATGTGTCGTGAAACTGACTCAACTCGAAAAAATAACGGTCGACCCGACCGGTTCTGAATATAAAACCCTAACTCGAATCGTGGGTTTTACACCTCTACATACTTGATAACCCATTTTTCATCATCTTTTAGGCGTTATCATCGTATACTTGAACATACATGACTCTCATCGCTCATAACTCATAGCTGGCCTCAACTCAGCTCGCGGTCCATGAAGCTGACTCGACTCGAACTGACAGTTGAACTGACTGGTTCACTCCCGTAAAACTCTGACTCGAGTCACGGGTTTTACAATAGAAGTCCTTTTTCCATAGAACAATATATGTAGAATTAGAAAATTATCCATCAATACTTATATTTTATAACACCATAAATCTAGTTCACATTCAAACCGATTTGGAATGTTATTTAGGACTAAACCATTCTTAACTTAATTAATTCAGTCAACCCAACCCTAGCGGAAAGGATTTACTCTCAGCGTCTTAAGACAGAACAACAAGCCTACAATATGTGTATGGGATGCCCAACACTTAACATGGTCCTATATGTATGACATGACAACCAAAATCACATTTCAAAATAATTCAAACACAAATTGAAATCCAAAAACAACGATTATAAAATCAAAATGGATAGAGTTTCTTTTAAATGTGCAACATATATATATATATATATATATATATATATATATATATAAATTTATACTAACCACCAGGCTATTAACAGTATAAATATATAATTATATTTATCAAGACTCCATAAACCACCAGACTGTCCAACATATCATTTATATTAACCTAGGCATTTTCTTTGAGTTGGGTCTCGACCCACTTGCAAGTCTTGTTCAATTTTAATCACAACTTTCAAAAGAGCATCATATTTCATATAACTTGATAACCATCACCACAAAACTTTTAGGTCACATCATGATAAAGTTTCACACCAACTACATATCATCAAAACGTCATATTCTTTTCATCCTTAGTAGGTACGTGTGTGCAATGTGACATTCCTACTCCTCTGTGGTAGCCGATGGTGCTCATTCGTCAAGGTTCTCACATATATATATAATAAGAAAACATCAGTAATGACTGTTACTTGTCCATAAATAACTACATATCAAACTGATACATAAGAGTTGACTCTCATGTTAAAATAAGACATTTATAGCTTCTCCAGAACCCTCATAAGGGAAATTACTAAGGAGTCGTTAAGCTCTAACTTCGATAGCATCCTGTTTTGACTGGTCTAATGCCTCTTCGGTATTATATAAACTATCCCACACTCAGGAAAACCAGTATATTAAAGCCTTCTACATCCTCTATATATCACCTAACCCTGAACACAAAAGCAGAGTACTCTTAGGCAGTCACCTTTAGTACTCTTTGAATCTATACGTCTAGACATTCGCTGCATTATAATTTTGTAAACCTCTACAATTCTCTGGGTTTGAGAAACTCAAAATGTAGAGTTTTTAGGATCCCACGGGAATGGAATGGCCCGTTCACCAATCTAGAGTCCACTGAGACTCACACATGTGCCCTCTCACGGTATGTACTAGTCTATTTCCCCATCTCACTTCTAATTGAAAAATCATAAAATTTATACTATAGGCTAGGTAGTGAATTAAATAGTAGGCTTCAAGGCAACTTGATCTAGATCTAAATTCAAAATAAACTCAAGGGATCTCTTCATCAATGGTTTTTAATTTGAAAATCATTCAATTATATAACTTGTGTTAAGAGGATTCCAATAAATCTACAACTCACCACGTCATGTATTAGGCAAATCAAAGCTCAATAGAGAAGACCTAATATTGGGGAGCAAGTCCTAAACAGATTTGGTAGAAGCTCCAAACTGCGTCTCACGTCTAGGCGGCGAGCTTCTACTCCACACCTATACATCAAAGTTAAATGCTAACGTCCAGTATGATGCATGGATGTTACACTCATCATCAAATCATACGCAATATACAATATAAATCATGACAAAATCCCTAACTAGGGCATTCATCAACATCAACACATAATCCCCCACACGATATGTATGCATCAATCCCTACATATTCTAATCCTATTGATCAGCTTCAACTCAATAGACCCCTCAGATCAAGTCATGAGCAATCATGCAACAATATTGTATTCATGTATCATGCCCATTTCATATTCAATTAATATGATCAATTTACTACCAGTCTTAATCGTTAAAATACATTACATTCATGTAAATTAATTCGTACACTATTAGGCAATTTCATTGTCAATATTAAGCACAATTCTATTTTTAATGCACCATGCTAATTAATTACAAATCCGATAGTTAGGTCTAAATTAGGTATACCTCGTGTTGTTGACGAGGGTATCGACGACTGAAGGGTTGGCTAGGGTTTGATAGGGTGTTGGGGTTCGAACCAAACTCTAGGAGGAGTACAACGGCCAGCGAGGGGCAGCGGTTGCCTTCCTGTGACAACCCACGGATGGCCGGTGGCAGTACTTTGCTGCCGGCAGCCAAACCAGCATGGGAGAAGTGAAAGACGGTCCCGACAGACACGGAGAGGGGAGGAGGTTGGTGTGACACTGGTGACCCGGAAAGGTGCCAGTGGCACCTGTTTTCCAGTGACCTAACAGGGAGAAAATTCCTGGCGGCGGTGATGTTTTGTTGAGGAGGAGAAGAATGTCGGGAAGAGCTCGACTGGGCTCCCACGTGAGCAAAACAGGTGAAGGAGGAGGTAACCTAGGAGGGGTGACTCCTGGAAGGTGGTGACAACTGGTCGTCGGCGCATCACCGGTGGCAGTCGAACCCAAGAAGAGTGCAATAACTGTGAGTGAGGTGAGTAAAGGTGGAAACTTTTTCGTCCCTAAACAGCACCTCAGGTCAGACGGAGGTTGAGGATGATGAGCGAGAGATGTCGGTGAGACGGTGGTGGAGAGGCTCAGCCGGCGGCAGAGCTATGACGGTCGGGTAATACACAACCAGGGTGTTGGTGGTCTGACGAGCTGAAAAGGGAGGGAGATGAGGGAGGATGGACTGATCACCGCCGGTCACTGGAAAAGGTCTAGGAGAGGTGTCGGTCAAAGGGAGAGGAATGTGAAAAAGCGGTGTTAGGTGGAGGTGGATATGCCGGAGGGGTTTGAAAAAAAAAGGCGTATTCGTGTATATTCTGATAACCTATTCTCGTGCTGCATTATTATTTTCATATATTTAGATACACATAACCCTTATGGGTCATTGCACACGACCAGCCTTGGCTTAGCACGCATATTCTGAACTTGATTTGACTCGAATCGACAGCTGAACTGACCGATTTAAGAGTATAAAACCCTACTTTAAACACGAGTTTTATATATATGATTATAAACAAATAAAAACAGTCTTTCCTATCATAATCTAGGGTGTTTTTCTGTGTAACTTAGTTTAATTCAAATGCATATATTATAGTTATAAATATCATATTGACTACTTAGATTTGGTAATATACCTTGTATCATGTTTAATATAGTACCACATAAAACTTTGTACTATTTTTCGCACTTCGTTTTTTAATCCGATATTTTTTATACTTTTTTAAAAAAATATTATTTTAACTTATATTTACATTGGGTATTTAATATAAATGTTAAGCTTTGTCTTGGACAAAACAATATTTATTAGAAATTTTTAACTAATAATTTGTAAATGTTTTTTATTAATGTTTTAAATTGTAAAATTAGTATATATTTATTTATCATTTTTTATTTGAAAGGTAAATTTTTTAATGTTGTATATTTTTAATTTTATTTTTTAATTTATTTTTTAAAAGTTTCTCGGACATTGCCCCCACATTGCGGTGGTCTAAACAAGTATGTATTATAAAATTGCAAATAAATGTGTGATGATGAAAAGTAAGGTGACAAGAAGTAGAGGAAAGCGTAAGAAAACTAATGCTTTATATTTAGAGTTAATATTAGACTATTTTTTCATAGTCACGTCAATTTTGGAATGTGTGTGGCGAAGAGTGGAATGATTTTTATTATTTTAGTCGAAAAAAATACTTATTAAATGATTAACTTCCGTGCAAGTGTTGAGAATAATTGCTTATCCAAAATAAATATATGTTGAGACCATAAAAATTATTAAGAGACGAATTCTCCGAGCAGCTAACCCTTCATTTTGAATAAGATCCAAATCTTATTATAATTAGCTTTAAGCTCTACCTTGCTGGCTGGATTTAAACAATTTGGAAGAAAGTGCATCACCTCTTCTGAAGCAACATGACAACATCCAACAAACAATTGAGATGACCATTCATTAATCTAATACTTACAACAATGGAGCACAACATGCATACATTATCTACCAAACCAGCTGATTGCATTCCTCATTACAAGTCAAGCACAAAAAGCCATTCTTGAAGAAGAAACTGGCAAATGGGTGTGAATCATCAGAACCCTCCATTGCTAGAAGAAGAGTGGCTTCTAGCTGCATTATCAGAACCTGCCAAACCAGTAGTAGCACTAGCAAAGGTAGAGCTTCTAGAGGAACCAGATATGTATGCAGTTACAATGGTCTTTGGAGGGAGAACTGGGAGAGGTGCCTCACCGTTGAGAACACTAATAGCCTGAGCAATTGTGGGTCTGTGGTTGAGATCAGGATGAGCACACCACAATCCAATCAACACCAACCTAACAATTTGTTCCCTGTCAAACTCACCATTCAATCTCCAATCAACCCCTTCAAGAACTCTGTCCTCGTTGTACAAATTCCATAGCCAATCAACCATGACAACCTCCCCAGGTCCTCTTTCCGGTTCCAATGGCCTTCTACCGCAGGCAATCTCCAGAGCAACAATGCCAAAGCTGAAAATGTCAGACTCCTTGGTGGCCTTGAAGGTGAAGAAGCACTCTGGAGCAAGGTACCCTGATGTCCCAGCCAAAGTGGATGATTGGTTCCCAAACCCAACTTGTTCATGGTCTATCACCCTTGCCAACCCAAAATCCCCAAGCTTGGCATTGAAGTCTGTATCCAACATCACATTGCTGGACTTGATGTCTCTGTGCAGCACACATTGCTCGCATTCTTCGTGGAGGTAGAGCAAGGACGAGGCCAGGCCTCTCACAATTTTGAGACGGTTTGCCCAGCTGATTGGTTCTTGTTCGCTGGTGCCAAACAGGTGTGTGTCAAGGCTACCATTTGGCATGAACTGGTAGACTAGAGCAAGCTCATCCTTGTCATGGCACCAACCAATCAACTTCACCAAGTTCCTATGCCTTAGCCTGCTAATCACTCTCACTTCCGACGCAAACTCCTTCTTCCCTTGCTTTGAATCTTTCCCAAGCTTCTTCACGGCAACAGCAAGAGTGTTGCTGCTGTCCATGAGCTGGCCTTGGTAGACACTCCCAAAGCCCCCTTTCCCAACAAGCTATTCTGTGAAAACCCGTTTGTGGCTTTGGCCAAATCATCGTAGGAAAACCTTTTTGGTCCACCATCTAGCTCAAACTCCTCATCTAGCGTAGAATCAATCATTCCCCCATCTGGCAGGCCCTGGTTTTTGCTTCTCTTCCTCAAAATCATTACCCACAACAAATACAGAACAACACTCGCAGCTGCTATGGAGAGTATGACAACAAAAGCTGTAACTATCTTCTTCCAAACCTTCCCTTTCCTCTGTCGAGATGGAGCAGGAGCAGGAGTGACCTGATCAACTTTCAGATCAGAAGAATCAAACTCCCAAGAAAGAATCGTGTGGCTCTCTGTGTAATCACCGGTAGCAGCAGAGAAGCCCACAAATACCTTCTCCGGAAGAACATCTCTCAAATCAATAGTGTAAGACAAGGTCCGAAGAGTTCTGTCGACAGGGTCGTCCTTAAAAACAAGAGACACGCTCAGATTATTGTTAACGGAGCTGTAGCTCACAACCGCAGATCCAGTTGATCCATTCTTCATGCTTCTGGGCCAGACCAAGGTGGCAATGGAAACAATGGAGTTGACATCAATACCGACATGATCACCGATGCCACCAACTTGCGGATCCCACACGTTCTTGTACGTGTCAAACTCCACTGCAACAGTAGGAAATACAGTCGAGCTTGAAGCGGGAGTGTTGTTGAAGAGGCCGAAGTTGGCACCATTGGATTGGGGAAGGAGTGATACCCCATTTTGAGTGAGTGAGCCATTTTGAGCTAGGAAGAAGGCGAGCCCATCGCCGGCTCGGTCCTGGTCTTTGTTGTACATGGAAAAGGTAAAGCGGGTAGTGAAGTTTGCAAGCTTGCCGGTTGCTTTGTCCCACAAGTGCATGGGCTTTTCGTAGTAAGCTCGGCCGGCCCTCCACGTCCTGTCAGCGTCCGGGTCTTTGATGGTGAGTTGAAGAGCTTCCATGTCGGAGTATGCATCTCGTTGGAATCTTAGATTCTGCGTTCCTGGTTGGAAGGAGGGGAAGTTGAAGTGGAAGGGGAGAGCAGTGGGGATGAAGAAGAAGAAGAACAAGGTCATGGTCATGGGGAAGATGGTGATGGTAGTGTTGCATCTTGGATTGGTGGGCATGTTGGGCTTCTGTGCTAATGCTAGGGAGAGGTGGGATGAGAAGAAGAGGAGGAAGAAGATGGTAAATATTATTGGAGGTAGTATTTTCGTGTAAGTATATACAGTTTTGTAGTAATATTTGCCATTGACTCAGTTTTGAAGTCTTTGCATATCTTTAAATTTTAATTAATAAAAATAGTCAAATTTATTTATTAAAGTTTTTAAAAAATAGTTACTTTGAAAAAAAGGGTATAAGATTATTATAAAATCTAGTAACATGGCTAAATTTAAGCCCCACATAAAGTAAATTTTATTTATCAAGAAAGTAGATTTATACCCAGGAAAGAATAAATGATGCTCAATAAACTTGTTATCAAATTTAAGAAAATTTAAAAATTGATATATTATTATGATTTATCAGGCCAATTAGCTATTATAACTTTGTTTATAATTTTTTTCTGGGCAACTTTATTAATAATTTAAAGTTATAAAAAGATGTACATTTTTCTGTACAAGCATTTTTGCTGGCGGAGAAAACTTTTAAAGACTTTCTAAGTTCACCTAATTTTTAGTCGTAAGTACAAAGGACAAGGAACCTTCCTCCTTTGATAAATAACAGTGACCAATGAACCTTTCTTTCTATATCTTTGATGACAAATAGCAAACCCAAGAGAAAAAACAACGCGCATTTGCTCTGGAGGTCAAGCATTGACTAGACCGGAAACATTAGAGTCAATTGATTGACAGCCAATTTTCTTGGAATATTACATAAAGAAATGCCTTCCTCTTATTATTATTATATTATAAAAGATAAATGAACAAAATTTACAATATGAAATTAATCAATTTTTATCACGTAAAAAGCGTATATTTATTTTGGTTTAGGCATTAAAAGATTTTTAAATCTTGTCATCCACCCTAACATCTTATAGTTAATTACAAGTCGAATACGATTGAAAAAAAAACTCTTTGTGCAAACCAATATTTTCCTTATTTTTTCTAATTTAAAATTTGATTGGCCTCAAAAAATTGTAGTGTAAGTGTGATCCACAGGGCTAATTTACTGAACTAATCAAATCCAAATTAGGAAAAAATTTATTGGTATGCTTAACATTACTCTTGCAAAAATTAGATCAGTCGTTTACAACTCCTTGTGATAACAATAAATTAATTTATATATGCAAAATTTATGTGACAATAAACCTCTTTTCTAAACATTTGCATTATATATATATATATGAATAAATAGTTCTCTTTATTATTAACTTGAATTTTTAAGACTAGTGGTTAAACTATTTAAATTTATATGATATTAGAGCCAAACATGTGCTATAGTCAGCCACCTTGAGCTTCTGGGACAAACAAATCATTTAAATTTACATCAAACCTCTAAAATATTTTAATTCTGACATATTTTTAACAAGGTTAGGGTGCATGGGATTATTATTGGAATACATGCACTATAAAAAGGAAAATTATATGTTTTTTTGCAAAAAATATAAAAAGTAGGAAGAAAGAAACTTACTTATCAAAAATATATTTGGCTTTCCTCGTTCAGTCCAGACAACATCCCAATACCTATGTAAGAAATGTTTACTCACATGTTATTATATAATATATGAGTAGACTAGCTAATAGTCACCAGAGCAACAGATTAATTAGAACAAAGGAAAATAATTTATCCAAAAATAGAACTAATTTGATTCATTTAATAATATCATTAACATAAGTACTAACCCTCGACTATCTTCCTCATTTATAATTTCCATCAAATTATCAACACCATTATTATAAAACTCGTGACTCGAGTCAGAGTTTTACTATAGCGAATCAGGCGGTTCAACCGTCGGTTCGAATCGAGTCAATTTCATGAACCACATGCTGAGTCGAGGCCTAAGCAATGAGGGTTAAGTGCACCTAAATATATGATGATAACGTCAAAAAGATGGTAAGAAATGAGTTATCAGAATATATGAAAGTATGCAGTATTTTTCTTTTTATATGTTTGATCGTAGAAATAGTTTAAGCTGAATAACGCATTAGGATGCGTTATGGGGCAATTTAGGCGGGTTATTACTTATAGAACATGTCATTTGGATGTTATTGTGTTTGTTATATTTTTTGGGATTTTTCTATATTTTTTAGATTTTTTAGGATTTATTACTAACTAGTTATTATTTTCACTAGAGTAGGAATCGAGTAAATACTTATTTACAAGTTTGACCCCCTCCCACTCCCACCTTTCCCTCCATGGATGGCCCCACCTTACCGGGATGCCCCTCCTCCCTGCTCACCCTTGACGCTGCCGTCCTGCCGTGCTCGCCACCCCTCCCCGCTCCACCTCAACCCCTCTACGGCCACCGCCACTCCCTCCTCTACCCTACTCACCCCCTCCCTGGCAGTGGACGCCCCAGCCCCGTCGTGACCACCGCCATCCCCCTCCCCCTCGTCACCATCGCCCGCCGCCCTCCCCCTCCAACTTTGACCTTCCAATTCCTCCTCTGGTGCCGATGGCGACGGCGATGCCAACAACACCCGCAACCTCCACCGCCTCATGTCCAGCGACATCGGCATCAAGGTGGTTGTGATGCGCGGCAGTGGCGGCGGGATCGCCCGTAGGGTGCCTATTTCTTTTTCTTTTTCATGCCCGGATTTGGCCACCGCCAACTAGGTCTGTTTGCCGCCTGGCAGCACAGTCAGATCTGGCCATGGCTAGATTTGGTCCAAGGGCGGCTAGACATGGCCACTTGTGGCCGGCATGGCCGCTCGATGGTCGCCGAGTTTAGAGAGAGAGAGAGAGAGAACCGGTTTTTTGTTTTTGGCTGCATGCCCAGATTTGTCCGCTGCTCGCCAAGTCTGTTCACTGCTGGGCAGCATGGCCAGACCCAGCTGTGGCTAGATTTGGTCTAGGGGCGGCCGTCGGTGTCATTGCTCGAGGTTAAGTTTTTTTTTTAAAACAATCGATCTAGGAATTCTGCCCCGGAGGCACCTTGGCGCATGCTATGTGGGTGTATGTGTGTGTGTGTGTCTATATGTATATATATATATATATATATATATATATATATATATATATGAGAGCCGATTCTCTGTGCCAGAGACAGAGAATCGTCTTTTGCTGCCACATATTAATTTGGGTCATCCGATTACAAGGACGGCCCAGATCTGTTGTTTTTTTTATAAAAAAAACTTAACTTTGATTTGGGCTGTCCAATTACAAGGATGGCTCAGTTCTTTTTTTAAAAAAAAGAAAATATGGCGGCTTGGCGGCCGTGTCGATCGTGGGCGGCCACTGCAACCAAATCTGGCCGCCGCCAGCCGCAGGCGGCCTTGTCTAGCCGCCCACCGGCCAAATAAGGCCGCAGGGCGGCCAAACATGGTCCAACGTGGCCGGATCGGGCCGTGTGGCCAAGATCCGGCAAGTTTCTTTCTTTTCCTATCGTGGTCCGACCATGCTAGATCCGACAGCGACGGGTTGGATCTGGCCTTCCCCCGGCCAGTTCTGGTCGGAGGACAGCCAGGTCCAGCCTATCACGGTCGGATCTGGCTAGCAATGGCCAGATCAGGCCGCGACAAGAAAAAGAGTTTGTGCTGCGGGGTGGGGAAGGGTGTGTTCGGCGGAGGGCGTGGGCGGAGGGTGAGCGTGGGCTAGGGGGTGGCCAGGGGGTGCGACGGGGGAGGGCGATGGTCGGAGTCAACAAAGGCTGGGGGAGGGGGTGGTGGTGGTTGCGGGGCTACGGTCGACGTCAGTAAGGGGTGGAACGGGACAGAGAGGAAGGGTAGGGGATGACTCGGGGGGTGGGGCAGGATGGAGAATTTTTTTTTTTAATCAAATCTGGGCCATCCGATCAAAAGGACAGCCCAAATTAGAGTTTAGGGCAGCTGCCCTTGGCACAAGAAAGTGGTTTATATATATATATATATATATATATATATATATATATAGACACTCACACACACACACACAGTAAAGGTTTCCACAGCCAAAGGCTGAAAGGTTTCCTGCACCCTCTTTTATCCTGGCTGTCAGTTCATCAGCACGGTCTAGATCAAAATGATATGACGGTCCAGATCAAAATCCGTGGTAGTGTGCAGCACCCGGCCAGACAGCAGTCCCACTGCCCTGCCATGCCACTCACCGCCTCCCCTGCCCTACGCGCCTCGCCTTGCCACTGCCTCCTCCCACCGCCTCTCCACACCTTGCCACCGCCACCTCTCCATATCGTCGGCTGCCCTCGGTCCCAGCCCCTTGGACCTGCGCCTCGACGGCCAGCCACCCTCAAACCCCACGCACCCACCAACCCGCCATCGATTGCCCTCGGTCCCCATTTCTCAACCTCAATGCCTCGCACTGCCTCGCCACACTCCCGGCCGCCCTAGGCCCTCACACCTCATACAGCCACCGTGCACCCTAGGACCGCCGCCGGCCTCCCACGGCCCCGCGCCTTGACCCAGGTACCTCGGCCATCGTGCGCCCTCCGCCCCACTCACCTCATATGTGTCTTAAAATAGATGGTAAATACGAGCTTTACTATCAAAAAACCCTAGCCGAACTCTTCGCCCTTCCCTTTTTCGTATCTTATCCAAAATTTTCCTCATTGTAGCTTTGTTGAAAAAGTAATTTGCATAATTATTCAATTATGGTAACTGCCGGTGCCAATCAGGTTTTTTAACAAATTTTGTTTTTTACGTTATTTGCATTTTGTCCTAGTTTTTTGGGTATTTTTTCTTGGTTTTTGGTTTGTCCAGCCAATCTCTGACACTCACCGATTGGCAGCATTTGAGCTCTTATTGGTCTATTTATGGAGCTTTTATAAGGTATAGTTGGTTTTTTTTAAAATAAAAATTTCTTTGTTGGTTGAATTAAATGATGAATTTTGGTAACGAATTGATAATGCTGTTGATTAGGATGATGGATTGAAGTGCATGTACATTTGTATTATTAATTTGACATAATAGGGTAAAATTATTTACCTACACTGGTATTATGCCCCGACAATTTTTACTTTGCTTGCCGTGGTCTTATGTGCAGACATTTTTTTGTTGGATCTCCCGTTGCAGCTTCTTTTAACCCCTTGCATTGCCGGAATAGTTTTGCGTTGTTGGAGTCATTGGCTGCAACCAGTCAAAAACATTTGTAAATCTTGTATCTTGATCTTGAATTCTCCTTTACCGTAGAAAAATTTGTAAATCTTGTGTACATATGAAAGTAATGGACGAGAGAGCAAGGAAAGCTACGTGTGTGCATATTATTTTTGTATTTTTTTACTTGTTTATCTAAGTGGTTAGGGGTAAATTTTGAGGTCTTTATAGAATAAATTGTTGAGGATAATAATGAAAAAAATAGTTAAAAATATAAGTAAAGGTGATAAAAGGCTTAAATAGAGATGAAGGGTGTTGTACGAGTCATTAGTGTCTCGTGTAGGAATGAAGTTCAATTTCTTCTTAGATTCCAGCTGAATAAAACAAAAATAAAATTAAATCAAAATCCAAAAAGAAAAAATCCATCCCATAAGAACAGACGAATCAACCTAAACAAAAATGAACCTTTGGAGGCGGCCTTCATCTTCTCCAAGTTGTTATCCGCGTCATCTTCGACCTCTCGCCGTTGCCGCCGCCCATCTTGGGATCCTCCTCACCTCCGGCCGCCGGAAACCAATATACTTTGTGATCTCCTCGGCCGTTGGGGTCTTGGCGGTGATGTCGAATCGGCAACGACAAGTCTCCGGGGGAGGGGGGGGTGGGGGCTGGCAGCGATGTCGAATCAGCAAAAACAAGTCTTCAGCGGGAGGGGGGGCTTGGCGGTGGTGTCGAATCGGTAGCTATGACCGAAGTGCCGTGCGGCCGTCTTTGCATGGAGGGGTGGAAGGTGGAAGACGGATGTATTGGGGGAGGGGGCGATGTGGAAGATATGTGGGCTCCATTTATTCTATGCCCTTGGATTACACCAAGGGTGTGGATTAAAACTCGTTGCGTGGAGTAATGGAGATCATGGTTTTAGTCTTTTAGCTTCTTCCTCGAGTAGGTAGCTGTGAATGTTGAAGCAATTGAAGCAAGTCTTTTATATATTCACTTCCTCCTTTGTCTCTGCTTTGGGTCGTCTTGCCCGTCCTAAGCTGGGATAAAAAATAAAAAAAAGGAGGTAAGAGCATCGCTATAAAAAACTGTCATTTACAATAAAATTATATGAATCTTAGTTTAAGATAGAACCATATTTAGTTCCGCTCGGGAGCGACGCCGGTGGAGACGCCGTGCGTCTCCACCGTCGATCATCCCGGGAATCGACGGTGGAGACGCACGGCGTCTCCACCGGCGTCGCTCCCGGGCGGAGCTAAAATTTTTTCTTTAAGATACATGCCTCAATACTTTTGAGTATGAAGTGGAAATAGCTCCATTCTCCTTTGCACCATCCTCTTTTACTCGGCCGACCATTAGTGATGCCGAAAGACAGTTGATGGCCATTAGTTAGACTTCCAAAAATAAAGATCAACAAATTTCATTTTGAAAAAAATTTATCTATACTTTTTTCCCTTGGGCCATGTTGCCCATTATTGACTTAACAAAGATGTAAAGATTTAAATTAATTGTCTTACCCACAATATGAATGAACATAACGAATTTAATTTGGGAAGATAAAAAATTAGTGCAGGAAAGGTACATAAAATACTTTTTTTTAATAAGCAATTTTTATTTTGTCCACAAAATACACAAAATTATTTGGACATTATCCAAATTTACAAAATGGAAGACTGATGGAACTAACAAAACAAATCATCAATAAAAGATCACATCGTAAAACCCGTGAGTCATGGTTTATGGTTAGAACCAGTCGATTTAACCATTAGTTCGAGTCAAATCAATTTCAGAATATATGTGTTAAAACGAGACGGGTCATGTGTTATGAGCTATGAGGATCATGTGTACTGTATAATTAGTTTTAACTTATTTACCTCGTTAAGACATGTTAGTTAATATTTTGGGTGAGTTGGTAGGATTAGAATATGTCATTTTATGTTTATTGAGTGTATTTTATTTTATGATATTTTATTTATTATTTATTTTATTATTTTTGACTGATAAGTCAACTTTTATTTACAAAACTGCCCTTACCCTTACCAACTCCCTTCCTCGACCCCTCGCCCGCGACCACCCTCGCCACCGCCAGTCACCACCCTCACGACCTCACCTTGCCATCGCCATGACCTCACCCACCTCCTTTTCCTCTTTCCCTCCTCTCCTTCCCCCACTTCCTCCCGCCGGCTGCCACATTCTCTGCCTTTCAGACCCCACCACCGGCTACCAACTCCAACGAGGACCTCCGGCGACCATCCCTAGCCTTTCTCCCCTCCTCTCCGACTCATCCCCATCCTGAGCAACCACATGCACAGGGACCCCTAGTGAGTTGAGGCTGCCGCTTGCATGTAGTGTCGCCGCCGCTGGCCAGTCGAGCCCCATCTCCGTCCACACCGTCAATCCCTAGCCGAACTCACCTCCCTTATATCACTGCCCTAGCCGCCCGCTAATTTCCTTGCGAGACTTCCCTCCTCCGGCTGACCAGACCCTTCTCCTCCCCTTCCTCCACTCTCCCTCAGTTGGCCACTCCTCCACCATGATCCCACAAACCCTTGGGTTCTGCTCATCAGCGACCCACCACCTTCACCATTGGGGAGTTGCCGTCGATGCCGATGTCACTGTTGATTGAGTTGTTTTCGGTTCATGGACATGGACATCATAGTGTAATTAATTTGTGATAAATGATAGGTCATTGCATAGAATTGGAGAATTGTGAAGCTATGTTAATTTTCTTGACCTGTATAATATGAGTATCAGATGATTGGAGAAATTGTGGTGATGAATGTGATGATCGATCCATGATATAGATCGATGTTACATATAGGTTGAAAGATGGAGATTGTGATTAGAATTGATAATTGATTCATGTTAGTATATATGTTGTTGTTCCATCATATAGTTGTCTATGATTATGTTGTCAAAGTGGTTAGGGTTTTTGAATGGATTAGGATATGATTGTGATGATAGAACATAATGGAAGTGAATTTGAGTAAACCATATATAGTAGTAATGAGTTGATAAACTCGATTATATATTTTGAATGTAAATAGACGTGACACCTGAACTTACTTAGTATAGTTTGATTGTTAATGAATTAGTTTACAAGGGATGTTGATCTACATATTATTGACATGATTATGATATGGATGAGAGTTAGGTTAAATGCTTGTGAATTGATGTGTGGGATGTTAGAGCTGTGTTTTAATAGTGTTTAATGTCTTTAATTAGATAGTGTGATGTGATTAGTGTTTATGACATCACAATGATTAGATACATTTATTTATAACATTCATGCATCATGATAGGTGTTAGCATGTAGTTTTAATGTGTAGGTATGGAGTAAGAACTTGCCACCTAGGCGCATTGTAAAACCCACGATTCGAGTTAGGGTTTTATATTCAGAACCGGTCGGGTCGACTGTTATTTTTCGAGTTGAGTCAGTTTCAGGACACGTGTATCGAGCCGACGTCGGTCGCGTGTATAAGCTATGAGGGTCATGCGTACCCAGGTATATGATGATAACGTCATGAACACAGCAAAACAGAATGAGTTATCAGAATATATGAGAGTATGCCAGTGATTTTTTTTATTTTTATATATAGTAGATCGTAGAATTAGTTTTAGGCCGTTTACCGCGTTAGGACGCGTTACGGGCATTTTGGGTGGGTTGATAGTTCTAGGGCATATCATTATGATTTTTTGGTGTTGTTTGATTTTATGGGATTTTTCCCAAATTTTTT
>JAURVB010012682.1:0-24991 GCA_033002965.1 Piper betle | reverse complement strand
TCCTTTTTAAATATTTCTGATATGTTTGTATATAGATATTTAATGCTATTTAACTCTCATTGTGTGTGGATTGTTGATTCAGATGCGACAGACCACATAAATAGAACAACATACGTGGAATTTCGTCGGATTTCACAAAGGACAAGATGGATGTATGTAGGAAACAACTCTAGGGTTGATGTCCTAAGCATAGGCACCTGCAAATTACAAATGCGAGGAGGTCGCACTTTAACACTCCATGATGCCCTGTTTGCTCTAAAATACAGGAGAACTTAGTTTATGTTAGAGTTCTTCTAAAGATGGATTTTATTTTGAATTTTAAATGTCATTCAATTACTATTCATCATGTGGATATTTTTTTTGGTTCTGGATTATGTTTGATAATTTCTTTATATTATACATGAATGATTCTATTTCTAAAATAAATTATGATTATTCGTTGATTGATTCTTTAAGCGATGCTTTCGTTGATGCAAATGTATTGCATGCACTATTAGGTCATATAGGGCAAGATCGAATAATGCAATTTTAAAACCCTTAACTCGTATCGATTTGCCCATATGCGAACATTGCTTCGCCGGTAAAACCACTAGAAAGCCTTTTGGTAAAGCTATTAGGGCTGAATATCTATTACAATTAATATATTCCGATATTTGCGGTCCATGAAATGTTAAAGCTAGACATGATGCTCAATATTTCATTATGTTTATAGATGATTTCACATGTTTTGGTAAGGTGTACATTATTTCTCATAGGCACAAAGCATTTGAATGCTTCTAACATTTTCAGCACATGGTAGAAAACTAACTTAACACCAAAGTTAAGGCTTTGAGAACTGATTGAGGCCATGAGTACCTCTATGATTAGTTTAAAGAGTGGTGTGAAGAGAAGGGAATTATCATCAATTGTCTATTCTAATACTCCTCAACAAAATTGAATTGTTGAACGTAAGAATAGAACTCTTCTCGATATGGTTAGGTTAATGATGGCAGAAGCAAACCTCCCTATATCATTCTGGGGAGAGGCTCTTTTAACAGCTACCTATGTACTTAACCGAGTACCAACCATATCAATGTCTTCAACTCCATATGAACTATGAATGAGTCACAAACCTGAATTTATTCATTTAAGACCCTGAGGATCTACTGCTTATGTTCACAATCCTTTTAGCAAATTTTGCAAGTTGGGTATCTTTATCAAATACTCTAAACACTCCAAAGGGCATGTGTTCATTGGTGAACAAGTTGATGAAAGTATTACTGAACTCGAATCTAGGGATGTCAAATTTTTAGAAAATGATTTTCCACAAAGAGGTGATATCAATTCAAATCTCCATTTATTTGAAATGGAAGATACTGAAACTAGCAACAATAAAATTCAACCAATTCTAGAAATTGAAGAGGAATTTAATTCCAGTGGGAGTGAAAATCATATTCAAATTCCTGAAATAAGACAAATACATTGAAGTGATCATATTCTAATTCCCAGATGTTGATTTGACATTGAGAATGAAGCTTTAATGCTTCAAGGGAAAATGGACATTGTTCAATCTATTGATGAAGATGAACCTAAATATGTTTAACAAGCACTCCCAAGTTCTGCTAGTGATATGTGAAAAAAAGGCAATGGGGGATGAGATTGAGTGAATGAAAATCAATAAAGTTTGGACTTTTGTTGATTTTCCTAAAGAGCTAAAATCAATCCATAACAAATGGATTTTGAAAATCAAAATAAAAGTAGATGATATAATTAAAAGATATAAAACTCCCTTATTAGCTAAGGTTTATACCCAAAAAGAAGGAATCAATTATGAAGAGACTTTCTCTCTAGTTGTTTGATTCACTTTAATTCGGTTTCTTATAGCTATTGTAACACGTTTGAATTTAGAATTACATCAACTAAATGTTAAAACCACATTTTAAAATTGTGAATTAGATGAAGAAATTTTTATGAAACAACTTGTGGGATTTGTTTAGAAAGGCCAAGAGAACAAAATATTCAAATTAAAGTGTTCTATTTATTGTCTAAAATAGTCATCTAGATAGTGAAACTTAAGATTCCACGATACTATTATTTAATACGGTTTTACGATGATTGGGAAGGATCATTGTATTTATGTCAAACTTTTAAAAACTTCATTTGTAGTTTTGTCTCTTTACATCAATGACATTTTGTTAGCTGAGAATAACAAGGAGTATCTAATTTTTATTAAAGAATGGTTGTCCTCTAATTTTGAAATGAAGGACATGGGTGCAGTTGAAGGCATACTTAATATGAAAATTTAAAAAGATTATTTAAAGATAATTTATCAATTTCTCAAGAATCCTATATCAATAAGATCTTGGACCGACTTAATATGCACAATTGTCACCCAATAGATACTTCAATAGTAAAAGGCAAAAATCTTAAATTGTACGAATTGACTCATGAAGAAAAATAGAAAATATCTAATATACTGTACTCCAATGCTATTGGAGGCTTGATCTATAAAATAATTAGTACGCACCCTGATATTACTTTTGCTGTTGGATTAGTAAGTAGATATCAATCCAACTCAGGTCTTTTTCATTGGAAAGCCTTGAAGAGGATTCTACGTTACCTCAAAGGAACTGCACATTATTCTCTCACTTAAAGAGGTCATGATCTCTAACTAGTTGGCTATATTGATGCTGATTGGGCTGGCAATATGGAGGAACAAAAATCCACTTTAAGATATATATTTTTACTTAATGGAGGAGCTATCTTATGGGCCAGCAAGAAAAAGGACTTGTATTGCCATGGAAGCAAAATTTGTAGCATCTGCCAATTCATGAAGGTGTTTGGTTGAGTAGAATTTTATAACATTTGGGAGTTGTCACACTTTCTTCACGACCTGTGAAAATATTTTGCGCCAATCAGGCCATAATTGCTTGTACAAAAGATCCTAACTATCATAGCAAATCCAAACACATTGATATCGAGTATACTATTATTAGAGACATTGTTCAAGAAAAAGAAATGAGTATTTGTAAAACCCATGACTTAAGTCAAAGTTTTACATTAGCAAACCAGTCGATTCAACCATTAGTTCGAGTCGAATCAGTTTCATGAACAGCATGTAACGGTATTGCCACTGAACATATGAAAGTATGCAAGTAATGATCTCATCCTCGAGTAACAATCAAACCGAATAAAAGTATTGATCTCATCTGCGTGTAATGATCTCATCCTCGAGTTATTAGAATATATGAAAGTATGCAGTATATTTTTTTATGTATTTGATCGTAGAATTATTTTTAGGCCAAATAACACATTAGGACATGTTATAGGGTAATTTTGGTGGGCTATTATTTATAGAACATGTTATTGTGATGTTATAGTGTGTAATGTGTTTTATGGGATTTTTTTATATTTTTCAAGATTTATTACAAGTTATTTATTATTTTCAACTCTAGTCGGAGTTGAGTCAATATTTATTTATGATATCGTCATCAAACATTATCCTGACACTTTCTTCACCCCCAAGCCCTATCACTGCTAGTCACTGACGCCATCTCACCATCAAGCCCCGTTGTGACATCTTTGGGTCGGCCTGAGTGCTCCGGACCGTCGTTCGGCCTCCTTGACATGACAAAGCTGCTGTGACCGTGCCGCGCTCCTGTCACCGATTTTGCCGCCAGCGACTATTGCCGCCGCCTTCTAGTCGCCACCTCGACATCATACCCTTCCACGACCTTCCCCGACTGGAGCGGAGCCCGTTCGCCAACAATAGTCACCGAAAAACCACCAAAATCCGTTGGGAACCTGCCGAAAAACTAGATTGGCTGGAATTTGGCAGATCTTCCACCGAACTCATCCCGTCAAACCCGATTGAACTTTGAGCACCACCGAGCACCGAATTCGATCTCGAGACGCGAGACGAAACCCTACCCGTTGCCGATTGCCAACGACAAGAGGTATAATTACCTCCAATTTAATTATTTAAAATTGATGATTATTAGCACAACATGCTATGATTGATTAATTATAGTGATAAATGTCTGATTGTGAATGAAGTGATGACTTACATGATTTAATTGACAGTGAACGAATGTTAATGATCTAATTAGGTAAATTAAATCTGAGCATGCTAATTGACTAAAACATAATTTAGAAAAAACATTATAAAATTGGTATGAATAGGATGTGTTAGAATTATTTTTACACCAATGATGGTTGATTCTTGATAGATGATGATTGCATTGTAAGTGTGATGTTCATGTTGAGTTTGCTGCATCATTCAATTAGTGAGTGTTAGCTTCCAAATTTGATGTGTGGGAATGGCGTAAAAGCTTGCCGCGTAGGCGCACAACAACGATTGGAGCTTCTACAATTTCGTTTAGGACTCGATCTTGATTTATTGTCTCATTCTATAATGATTTGTTTTAACAGGTAAGCGGACGTGTCAAGTGTTGGATTTATCATATCCCACTCTACACGGGCCATTTAGTGATCGTATTTTCGGATTAATAACCCTCGAGGATGAGATCCCTCAAGATTGTTTTCAAAACTTAGATCCAACTCACGATGCCTTCAGGCCTATTATATTAAAATCCTTACCTAGGCCTATGTATAAGTAGTTTTCACATTTTTGGTGAGATGTGTGACGAGGAAAATCGATGACCACGTCTTGAGATAAGGCGTGTGTTTGTCAAAACGGGCTCTGAAATTGGTGAGCATCTACTCCATTCCCAAGGGATCCTGATAACTCCAACTTTGACTTCATCAAACCCGAAGAAGTGTGGAGGTTTACGAGTATTTCTATGCAATGAAAGTCTAGATTTGTGGTTTTAAAGGGTATTGAAGGCGCATGCATGAGAGTACTCGGTCTCTATACTCAAGGCCAGGAGTAATACGGAGGATGTAGAGGGCTAAGAGGAAAGAGACTGATTTTCCCGGGTAAAGGGATAGTTTAAATGGCCAAGGAAAGAGAATGATATGGAAAGGGGACGCTGCCGCCCTAGGTCGACGATTCCCATTATTTGCCCTTATGAGAGTTCTTGAGGAAGTGTATGAGGTTTTTATTCAACATGAGGGTTAGCTCTCCTATGTCAATTTGTTATTAGTTATTTTTGGACCAGTAACACACATTACTCGCGTCTTTTTATTATATATGTAGGTGAGAATCGTAAGGAGCAAACGCTGTCAGGACTGTGGAGGAGCAGTACTGAACTCGTGTACACATGTACCTGCCGACTCTAATTGGTGATGTATTGAACTTTGTGGATAATAAATTTGAATGATATTTTGCAAACTCCTATAGATATGTTGGATGAAAATGCAAATGGAAAGTGGAAATTGAATAGGGTGAGCTACAAAACGAAGATAACTAGAATGTGAAAACATGTGTTTGGAATGTGTTTTCGATTTTTGTTGCTATAAATCTATAGTGTTTGTCGTTGATAGGGTCACTGCTATTGCACTTTTAGGGGAGACTCTGTCTGTTTTATTTTCAAAATAAATATTTCTTTTGAACTTTTCATTTGCTTGCTTTCCTTGATTACTTGTTTGCACATCATGGTATGTATGTAGGATAACGTTAGAACCCAATCATCTCATCCCTATTTTACATGTTGCATCATCATCTTGAGACGCTGAGGGTAGATCCAGGTCGGCTTAACTGAATCAAGTAGATTAGAGAACGGTTTGGTCACCAGTAATATTTCTGGGTTGGTTCACGGGGAACTGAAATGGGATGTTTTAGTATGAAATACATATCTATACACCATATGGTTGATGATCCTTTGACGAAGCGAATACTAAGAGATGTGTATTTTTCTCACATTAGGATGATGAGATTATTTTCTATGTGATTTTCCTTTATATGTATTTTTGTAGACTTTAAATGTCATTTCCTAACTTTTGATAAATGATAATTACATTATTTTTCTATGTACATTAATACAATAAATAGTATGTCAAATGAAAAAAATGACTCTCTCACCAAGCATTCGCCTCTAATGGTTCTATAGCATTATGAGATGAGATAACAATACTTCAAGTCACGTATGTCGCTTTGATAAAGTTCAAGATGGAGTTATTTTCTTATAATATCCAATATGATTACTCACAACTATATATCCCATTACGCCAGATATAAACATAAACATTACATTAGTTGTTTTGTTCTATTGTCTCACATCAATTGTTTGAGTAACAATTGGACTTTAGTCTACATGGTGTTGATAATAGACATACGCTCTGTGTGAGTTATATTTTAAGTGAATATGTATCCACCATATCACATGATTCATACCATGAGTGCTTTTCGACCTAAAGATAATGAGAGAATGCACCATTTTCCCTACTAGATGTGATTTTTGAAGCAAATATGTTTCTCATGTACCCTTAGTGACTTTCAACCATATTTGAGATTACTAATTAAAGTTATTTTCTTTAGTATACTAGTTACGAGTATGGATGATTCGACAGTATGAGATGTGTTTAAGAAAAAATAATAATTGGTTATCAAAAGTAATATATAATTTTCACTATAATCTAGGGCACTCTAGGGCACATTATAAACATCTAAGTCATTTAGTATCCGTAATAGGTTTTTTTGTGCTTTTCATTTCCATTGTTTCTGCAAGTCGCACGACCTACTCCTTGTACGATCTTCTTTGCAAATTATTTTAAATAAATTTCATTTCATGTGCAAGTGAGAGATTGTATTTGATAGTGCCAAGAATTGAGAATATCTTTTATTATTGTGACCAGGAGATGTTAGTGTATATAATAAAGATACACTTATAATGGTACCCATCCAAATCTAAATAAATATATCTAATGGATTTTACATAAATATATATGTAAATATATACATGTCCTTATGAGTTAAAAAGGATAATTATCTATCTCTTCTACGTAACAATACAAACTATAATTATAGAAGATACGAAAAATATTATTTTGCAGAATTACAGTGAACGAGAGATAAGTTAAGAAATTATGTTTGATTTTAGTAATCATAATCTTAAAATTTTTGAAAGCCAGGTTAAAGACATACACATCTTACATCCACGTCGGTGTTTCTTATTCTTATTTTAATTCTTGTTAATTTTTTTAAGATCTAATAGAGTGCTACAGTTCCAACGTCCCCTTCAACTACACGCCCCGGCTGCGAACCCAACCCGGTCATTGCCGACGTCATACACCACCTCGTACGTCTTCTGCTGCATGTTCCCAACTATCCCGATGTCCGTCGCATCGGAGTTGCCGGCGAAGGCCAAGCACACCTGCGACGCGCTGGTCCCGAACAGTATCCCAGTGAGCGCGACGTCTACAGACGCCCCTCCCCGGAACAGCAGCTCCACCTTGGGCACCGTCACCGTGCTGTAGCTGCTCAGATCGTAGCAGGTGTCGAGTATCGACACTGCCGCGGCCGTTGGGTACCGGGCCATCCCCTTCCGGTAGACCGCCCGCAGAGCGGAGTAGGCCGAGGGGGGCAGCCGGGTTATGACCGTGCCGGAGTCGATGACGGTGCCGGCGGCGGAGAAGGTAGAGCTGGATATGGGCAGCAGCTGGCCGCCCACCCTAATGCCAACCATTTCGAGGAAGTAGAAGGAGGGCGGGTCGAGGGAGAGAACAGGGGTGTACTTGAAGGAGGCCGGGGAGGACTTGGGCAGGCCGAGGGAGAGGAAGCCGGTGGTTCTCGAGGTGGATGGGAGGCAGTAGGAGAAGATCTGCTTGTACTTGCGGGCGGCTTGGTAGACGAGCGAGACACGGTTACGGCCGAGGCCGAGCAGCCCCGCCGTGCTGCCGAAGAGCCCCTTGTTCTTCTGCCCGCACCCGAACTTGAAGCCTTGGACGGCGTCGGAATGGGTGAGGGTGAGCGTCTCGCTGGCCAGGTACCCGATGGAGTAGGACTTGTCGCCGTACTGGATGCCGTAGACGCAGGTGGAGGACGAGCAGCTGCCGGAGTTGCGGGTGGCGGACCTGAGTAGAGAGCAGTCGGCGGCGCCGCACGTGATGTTGGAGTAGGAGGAACTCTTGGAGGGGTCGTAGATGGGGTCCTGCTGGTCGTAGCAGTATCCGACGCAGGGTTTGCATTGGACCCAGGTGAGGTCGCTGCCGGTGTCGAACACCACCGTCATGTCCTGCTTCGGCGTCCCAAGCCCGACCGTCACCACGTAGTTGGCCGTGCTCAGGGCCACGCCGTATGCCGCCGGCAGCCTGGACTCGGCCACCGAGTCCAATGGCCTGCTGTCAACCGGCTTTTCGTCGCCGCCGCCTTGACGTCGTGCTAAGTCGATTCGGGCTTTGACGGAGGAGGCTCGGAGTTGGTCTTGCCGGACGAGCTGCCGGAGTGTCTTCTTCTCCGGCGGCAGCGGAGAGCATGGACCGTGCCGGTGGACCACCGTGAGAGCCGTCCTGTTGTGCCCTGCAACTCAAGCATTATACGGCAACCTTTGTACCGTAAAAATGGTTTGACGAACTTCACAGAACTTTTCACTTTAAAAAAATTAAGAACCCATGTCTTTATTACTTGCTGTTTATCTCATGTATACTTATCTCATATAGAGACGTTAGAGAACCTAGTAACCAAGGTTTATATTAATCATCACCTATTCATACGAAGATCTGGAATAATGTTAACACGTCCATCTCTACTTGAATTGTCACATTTTGTTACAACAAAGCTAATGTAAATTGGCAAGCTAAATATAATGATGGAAAGTGTTAGATTCTTTAACTGTGTTTAGCAGGGGTTCATGTGCAGCACAGCATATATGAGTAGGTTCGGGAGTAAGGACGAGCAAGTTCTCTGATTTCTAACTTTCTTTATGTATCATTTTGAAAAAAAATCTTTATCATATCACGTGCAACAATCTTGGTGAAAGGTCATCATCGTAAATGGCCGACACAACATATGCTTCTTCTAGCTCAAAATAGATACTGCATCGATGTTACATTAGTCGATTCGATTTAATGGGCAGAGCACATACATGTATGTATACAAAAGCTAATATACCTCTAGTTGAGCTGCATGAGGTTTCGGAGGGGAAGAGGGAGCTGAGACTGAAAACATGGTGAGTATCTGTCTCCCCGGAACAGGAAATGAATCTGGTAAACGTAGTAGAAAAGAGAAGGGACATGAAGATGATAGAGGCCATGGCTCGCCCCTATCGTCTCTCAGCAGATGCACATACTTTGGCTAGCTTTTTATAATGGTGTGAGATTCATCCACTTCCAGTGGCTCTTGCTTCGTTTCATATTGGAACCTTATTGTAAGGAGCAGTGGGAGGGGGTCTATGATTGAGTAGAGAGCACAATGAGACGAAATGCTAGCGTGGACGCCACCATGTGAACGTATATTATTATATTGAGCAGGACTTAGAGACGCCTGAAACAGACGCTCGTGGAGACGCCCATCGGCCTGACCATTGATGATCTCCACATCAACGGTCAGGCCTAAGGGCGTCTCAATTGGCGTCTACAGAAGGCGTTTTCAAAAATTTTCTATTATATTCTGTCTGTGGGTGTCCCTATTCCTCCATTGAAATTGCTTCTTCCCGGCCCCCGTGACGATGTATCTATCATAGCTTTTATTCGATATTGTTTATTGTGATTTAGTTCCCATTTGATATATGGTTGTCGCTTTTGACGCCATTTTTGTTGGGCACATTTTTCTCTGTCAGTGCGTGTGGGACTGGAGAAGAAGTTTACAATTTCCTTGTTTATGTAATTATGATGTATTAGAGGCACAAGGTGAAGATAACCGGGTTCTCAGAAAAACATTAGTTGCGACTAATGGTCTTTTTGTTTCTTGCGCTTGTTAGTGTATGCTGTTAGGTAAGAAGTGTAGATGCCATCACAGAGACTGTAGTGTTCCCACTTTGGTGCTTGAACTTCCAAACCGATCCACCAACGAGTGACTCCAACATTCTGTCTTCTTATTTAAGTTGGCAATAACGCGGATTAGAGAAACTCCTACTCAAGCAACGAAGGCAAAAAGAGGTGAAGGCTGGAGTTAAGTCATGATAATTAACACGGCAATGCTGTTCATTAATGTTTCTGAAGTTTTTCCCATCGAATTTCCAGAGCGACATAACTAACGAGTGCAAGAAGTCAGGAAATTAAATCGAGTAGAGTTAGACAATCGTTAAAGTTTAATTAGATCGTGTCATCGTTTAAATGGCTTATAAAGCACCAGCAGCTTTCAAACACTAATCTTGTTACTGCATCGGAATTACGATGAAGAGGGTGATTATTGGAGATTGAGAATGAGTGGATATATAGTGGGTTGGTGGTCTCTCAAGCAATGGCTCTCTTTCATACTTCACAAGCTGGTTAAAGTAATAGCAAGTGGAGTGGAAGACTTGGAAGTGTTACGCGCATCATACCATATCCTTGCTTACGTTGACTTGGTGACGGAGGTCCAGCGCCTAAGAAGGTAGCAGCTTTAGTATAACTCATGACTCCTCAGTAGGTAAAAGATCATTGACGGTGTCGCCTGTGTTGAAACTTGAAACCTTAATATTGCATACTATGCTCTGGTAGGTACTTGAATATACGGATAAGGAGGCATCTTCAGAAGATCTAGCAAGTTATATTCACAAAGCTTAACATTTTTGGAAGATTAAATTAGACAATTAAACCCAAGTTCTTGAATGATCATATGTAGCCTGAAAATCATTTAAATAAGTGGTTGTAGCCTTCTTTTGTCCATGTTTATAACCTTGTATAAAATCTACAAATGGCGAGTACTGTGTATCACCTACTTCTTCAAAGAGGTGATATTAAACTACTTGTATGTCCCCTAGTGAACTTCAAAGCTCTTGTTAAAGTGAGAGTTCCATGATACCGGCAGAAGTGTTTTAAGATCAAAACAAACAATATCTTTATGAATTAGTAGATACACAAGTAACTAGAACTTGAAGAAAGATATATTGCTTTGAACAAAAAAAGAAAAGGTGCAGGATTAACCAACGAACTACGATTGTTGGCTCACTCGCTAACTCACTAGTCACTACCCAGTGATTCACCCTTCACCTTCATTCGATGTAACTAACCGGAGATTGATTTAACTGATTAATCGGGAAGTCAACATGTCATCCCCGTTATCCCACGATCCCCACAAAGTCCACATTGCATAATATTGATTATCCTGATCATTATCGGAACACTGACAATGTTTTATAATGGCAAAAAATAATTATAATATCAATTAATTAAATGATACAAGAATTAATGAGTTTCAAATGAAATCACTAAATGCATCGTTCTTTCTTTCTCTAAATTATTAGTAATTAAATGTTTGCCATATCTTTTTCATCTCTATATATGTATATGTATATATATATATATATATATATATATATATATATGCAAAAAGATAGCCTAAGGCAACTACTGGAAAAATTTCCTGCAGTCGCCCCGATCTAGACCGTCGGATTTAATCTGATACCCCAAATCTGTTTTCTTAAAAAATCTGAACCTTACCCTCCTCTCTCCCACTGCCATCCACGCCAACGCTGCCACCACCCTCACCATCTACTATCGTAGTGCTCCCCGCTAGCGCCCACGCCCACTGCCTGTGCCCTCCGCCGAGCCCCTGCTTGCGCCCTCAGCTGCACTTAGGCCATTGCGCCCCTATTTGCATTGCTGAGGGCCTCCACTATGCCCACGTTCGATGTGCCACTGCCGTTCCTCCTCGTCGCGCCCACGTTTGTAGGTGTGGAAGCGGTGAGGAGGAATGGCGGCGGTGCGTCGAGCATGGGTGCCAACATGGGTGTGGCGGAGGAGCAAGGGCAGTGGCACCATGGGCGTGGGCTAGGTGGAGGGCCGCTACATGGGCTCAGACATGGGCGTGGCAGATGAGCAAGGGGGCGGGGGTGCGGCGACAAGCAAGGGGTGTGGGCATAGCACAGGTGGGGTCATGAGGGGGCTGAGACCCATGCGGGGGCACGGCGACGCGGGCAGGGTTGCTAGGGGGCGCGGAGGCACATGCATGGTCGTAGGGGGTAGAGACCCGAGATGGGTTGTGAGGGAGCGTGGCGGAGTGGGCGGGGTCGCGCAGGGGCGAACACCTGGGCGGGGGCACAACGATGTGGGCGGAGTCGTGAGGGGGTGGAGACCCCGGCAAGGGCACAACGATGCGGGTAGAGTTGCGAGGGGGCACTGTGGAGCGGGCGGGGTTGTAGGGGAGCTGAGACTAGGGTGGGGTTGTGAGGGGGCGCTGCGGCACAGGCTGGGTCGCGAGGGGGCAAAAACCCGGGCAAGGGCACGACGATGCGAGAGGGGTCCCGAAGGCGCACGGCGGCATGAGCAGGATCGCAAGGGGGCGGACGCCCGAGTAAGGGCACAATGACGAGGGCGTGGGTGAGGTAGACAGCAACACTGCCATGGCTAAGGGTGGCCGCAGAGGGGAGGAAGGTAAGATGAGGGGTTTTTGAAGAAAACATATCTGGGCCATCGAATTATATTTGATGGTCCAGATCGGGAAGACTGTAAGCAGGCCCCTAGGGTATCCATATATAGATATGTAATATTTTGTAACATATATATATATATATATATATATATTTATGATATTATTTAGTAATATTAACTCGAGTCAGAAGCAAGACAAGTTTTTATTACAAAATTGCCATCATTTTATTTTCTTCACTGACCCTGTTTTCTACCCCACTGACCAATACCTCTATTTTGCTGCGCCACCACCGCTAGCGACCTCGCCTCCACCGTCATTTGCACCATCACCGGCGCCTGGAAAGTGAGGATCTTTGAGATAGGAGGTTGTGAATTTGGGTGGTGGCTAACAAAATGCCGCCAACGACAATCACGAAATAGAAGAAGCAGCCAACAGAGGGGGCCGACGGTAGTTGTTGAGGCAATCAGGCTATGAGCGGTGAAGGGGATGGACGGGCAGCAAATTTCGGTGAGCCTAACGTGGCAAAACAAACGGGGGCGATGTCGCTCTCGAGGTGGAGCAAAAGCAGGCATGACTGGGGTTGTGACGAAGGCGCAAGGAGAGGGAAGGTGTGGTTGGAGCCAATGTTGAGCCCGAGACCGATGTCAGGGGGTCAAGGAGGACGTCGGTGTAGAGGAGGGCAGGGCAGCAAATGGCTGGGAGGAGCTCGGTGGAGCGGCAAAACACGGGAAAGGGGGGGGTGAAATGGGGTGATGGGGGAGATTTACAGCCGTTGGATAGAAATCTAACAGCCATCTTTGCCTGTGCGCTACTTGCATTGGAAAACTTGCAACGCACAAGAGTGCTACCCTATATATATATATATATATATATATATATATATATATATATATATATAGGGAAGGAAGGTTGTGCTTCACTTTTCAACCATTGGATGGGATCATCCAATGGTTGAAAATTAACTCCAACGTCCCCCCTCCCACCCTTTCCCCCGCTTTCACCCTTGCTGCGCCTCTTCCCTCTGCCATGCCCCCTGCCCCACCCCGCACCCCTCGCCCCACCTCACGCCCCTCTTCTATGCACCGTGCCCCTTCTTCCCCCTACCCCCCACCCTCGCGCCCTTCTTCCCCCGCCCCACCCCCTCCCCCGGGTTTGTCGCGTCGATTGCACCCCCCCTTCTATTTTGCCGCTTTGAGTCACCCGGGGTCGCCGTGCTTGCGAGGTGGCAATCGCCGGCAGAGTCATTGGCTAGCAGTGGACGACTTGTGGTCCAATGCCTACAAAAGCTGCAACAATGACAAAGTAGAGGAGCTTCCTCTATTTTGGTTCCTTTGTTTCTCCACCGGCATGGCGCAGCACGGCTGGCTGGAGGCGTCGGCTTGGGAGTCCGGCGAGGAAACGATCATAGCACAGTCGGCGGTGGTGTAGGTGACGGTGGTGGTAAGGTCATCGGAGGTCAGGGTGGCACGTCAAAAACAGAGGAGTGGGTGGTCGTCGGTTGGGGAGAAGGTGCGGATGAAAGGGTAATTTTGTAATAAAACTTGACTCGCTCTTGACTCGAGCTAATATTAAGAAATAAAATTTAAAAAATATATAAAATAATTTCAATATTAGGAAATGAATTTAATATATATATATATATAGTAATTTCATAATAAAAAATTGACCCACTCCCGACTCGAGCTAATATTATGAAATAAATTTAAATATATATATATATATATAATAATTTTGTAATAAAAATTTGACTCGCTCCCAACTCGAATCAATATTACGAAATAATTTTTTTAAAATATATATATAATAATTTCGTAATAAAAACTTGACTCACTCTCAGCTTGAGTCAATATTATAAAATAAAATTTTAAAAAATATATAAAATAATTTTGTAATAAGAAATTAACACGCACTTGACTATAGTCAATATTATGAAATAAATTTAAAAAATATGTAAGATAGTTTCGTAATAAAAATTTAACTTGAAGTTAATATTACAAAATACATCTCAAAAAATATGAAAAAATAGTGTAAAATACCATAAGATAAAGTAATCAATTACAACTCAATTATTTTATTTTATGGTATTTTACTAAAAAAATTTTATATTATTCGGGACTTAATTCATAATATTCACTCAAGTCGGGACCTGGTTAAGTTTTTATTACGAAACTACTTATGCTCATTTCCTTCTTTACTTAAGTCAAAATTACGAAATACATCTCGAAAAATATGAAAAAATAGAGCAAAATACCATAAAGTAAAATAATCTATTATAACTCAATTATTTTATTTTATGACATTATACTATATTTTTTTATATTTTTGGGATTTATTTTATAATATTGACTCGAGTTGGGACCTAGTCAATTTATTATTACGAAACTACCCCTACCCATTTCTTTCTCGTCTCGAATCAATATTATTAAATACATCTCCAAGAATATGAAACAAATAGATTAAAATATCATAAAATAAAATAAGCCATTTGAACTCAATTATTTTATTTTATGATATTTTGCTGTATTTTTTATATTTTTTGGGATATGTTCACTAATATTTACTTGAGCTGGGAGAGAATTATGTTTTTATTCCAAAACTGCCATCAAGTGATTTTTTTCACCCCGATCTCCCTGTTTCTCCCTTACAATCGCCCCCTCCTATGTTTTTGCCGCTCCACCCTGACCACTGGCGACGTTGCCGCTGCCATTACCTGCACCACCGCCGGTCAGCACTGCCATCGCCGCCCCTCTTTCCTTTCCTTTCCCCTCTTTCTCTTTCCCTTACCCTATTCGCAGCTCCTCCCTGCTTTGTTTCGTGGAGCGCTGCCAGCCTCGGCATAGCCGGTTACCTCGATGTCGCCATCTTGTTGTCAACCCTTGTCGTTGTCAACCTCTGTCCAACTTGAGGTGCCGCTTAGGGGCGAGAAAGCCCCCACCTTTTCTCATATTACATTGCAAATTGCTCGGCCGCTGTCGGGAATCGTCGTCATTGCCGGGCGCCACCCCCCCCCTCTTCCTGACCCTTCCACATGCCTACAGCCTCAGGTGACCTGAGGCGGCGCTGGGAGGAGCGATCGTCGCAGGCTCGGGTGGGGTGGGGGTGGGGGGTGTGGAGGGGATGCGGGTGGGTTTTCTGTAAAAAAGTGCAACACAGCCACGTTGGCGGTTTATTAGCAAAAAATTATGATATAATGTAAAGCTATTAACAAATCTGTTTCACCGATTTTGATTCTAAGTGTAACTATTTGCACGAACATTGACAGGTAGAGCGAACCGAAAGAAAAATTAATAAAAGTCCCATCAAAATGAACCGAACCGGAAAGATTGCGTCACTTCTCCCCATTGCAAAACCCACAAAATTCAAAAACTTCAAACTCCTCCCAAACCTTTAAATTCCTCCCCACCATACCCCAGCTTTCCCCTATTTGCATTTGGCCCTCCTCTGCCCCGCCGCCACGCTCCGCCCTCCTCGCCGGCCACCGCCGCCACTACCTCCATTCTCCCGCTTACGGCTCCCCCTCCTCCGTCTTCGACTATTCCCGTCTTTACAGAATTCAAATTCTCCGGAATGGCGCGGAGTTGTTCCCGGGGTTTTGATTCGATATCCGTCGTTGTTCGTCGGCTTTGCGCATTTGCTATTTATTGCTATTGCTGTTTCTACTGCTGCCAATTCTGCGGGTGTGGGTGTTTTTTTTGTATGCGCTAGGGCTTTGGAGTTGCGCGCTGTTTTTTGTTTTTTGGGGCTTCTTCGCCGATTGTTGTAGTATTTCGTGCTTGGTTGGATTTGCGTTGGAATGACTAGTTCGGTTTCCTTGCGACTGGTAGGTTCTCGTTCTCTGTTGCTCAACATTCTGTTCTTTAGCTTTTGTATGAAATTTGTTTAAATAAGGAAGACATTTTCACTCCAATTTGTGATTAAACTGTCGGTTAATCTTGTAATTTTTTCACTATCTAATAGGGCGTTTGGTTGCAATAGAAAATTTCTATCAAATCTTTAGATAATTTTGTCACAATTTTTGTTTTATTACAATTATAAAAAGTGGCAGACCTGATAACATTATGTCTGACAGGAAAGGGCAGAGGGATGAGCATTAGAAAAACATAAATAGGACTCGACCCTTTTTATTTTTTATTTTCCTAACATTTTGTGAAACCTTCTGTAAACAAACTGCCTCTACCAGTTTATATTTTGTAATTGTTGTGTCAAACACCTTTTCCATTGGTTATCATTACCACTTTATATTTTGGCAATATATGGACACAAAACAATGCAACCAAATGCCCTATAATCATGGAGAAATTTCTGCTCGGTTGTAGGTGTAATGTTGAATTTCGCAAAAAAAGAAAATCCTAACTTGTAATGCTGCGGAGCTGTGTTTGCTACTGAGTTTAAATTCTCTTTTTGCAGTTAAAAGGCGTTTATTAGATGTCAGATGAGTGTGGTGCAAAGGGGGCTGTGATGGGGGAATAGTGAATTCTGTCGTAAATCAGTTTAAGGGACAGCGCGGACGTGGGTAGACTGTCAATCTGGTCTCGCCCTCTTGACATCCACAAGAATATTCAAATTGCAAAATCTGTAAAAGAGTTTGAGGATGATGAGGTTACGATTAATTCAACTCATCATTCTCAGATACTTTGCCTGACGGCTGAGGCTGAAACTGAGGTATTATTGGGGAAAGTTTCCTTGCAAGCTTTTATTCTTGTTAGCAGGTTCCACTTATATTTGTTGCATTTAGATAACCTTGTAGCATGGGAGAGTGTGATGCAGTTAGGGATTAGTGTGAAGATGAAATAGCTATATTTTCTGGTTGGATGCCCCTTTTGACAAGAACTGACCTCTTTCATTGAAGTCAGTGTAAAGAGTTGAGTATATAATGACATTGCAACTTCTAAGAGCTTAGGCTATTAGGAAAAGTGGTTGCAAATATGGCATTAATGCAATACTAAATCACTTGTTTGTGGAGTTATGTTATCACAAGTCAACATGTACATCACAAACGTCATGGTAGTTTTTGCTGAAGAACACAATTCCATGTTTACAAAGTTTATGTTGGATTTTAGGTGCATCATGCTTTAACCAAGAAACTTGCTGGTGAAATTCCTACCCACAATTTGTTGTTGTTGACACATTAAAGAGGGGCGACTTTCAAACTTTTTCGCAACTTGCATCATATTTACGTGGAAGAGGAGGTATATATTATTTTTTCAATCAAAATAATTTGTTTTCATGGAAATCATGTCTTTGAGTAAAACTTTTGCATGCATGGCAATTTTTTTCTTTTCTTTCTGTGCAGCTAGGACAGATATAGGAGAGTTTGTTGAATATGATCTGGACAATGAAGATGAGGATTGGCTGGTAAGATTTAACAAAGAAAAACAGATTCTCATACCTGACAAGTGGTTTGATTGTAGAAAATAATGTTCTATTGATTATTTGTGTTCCCAATGGACTTTATCAATGTTGCCATTTTATGAATTGCTGGCCTTAATCAATTTTTGTTCATCTTACAAGAAAATTATTGTGAATGTAGGTTTGAGACCATTCTTTTTAAACTGGAAGTCCTGGATCATAAGGCTGAGAGGGCAGGCATCATCACCCTTGTTTCCCTGATTCCTGTTCTTCTTTAGTTAGATTCCACTGCTGAGGTGCTTCTCACTTCTCAAGTTAGATTCCATTAGTTTCTATTTAAGTGACTATTTATTTAAACATTCTGGCTGATTATTCTTGACAGCCATGTTTTTCTTGGACTTTTTCTTTTTCTATTTAGGTCACTAAAAGCTTCTCTTTTTGATTGCTAAGAGTATCAATTGGTTTTGCCTCTTGTATGCCACAGGCCTTGCAATCCCTTAATATTTGATACATAGCCTGTTTACAACTACTGGAAGGAAAAAGTAAGTTTCTGAATTCAACATCATTCATTAATTTTTTTAAAAATTAACTGGTGTAGAGATTTAAAAATGCGGTCACAATTAAATTGTATATTGCTATTTTGTGATTCACCAAAAATGATTCTTGAGATCCATATATTTGATGTCTTGTTCACCAGAGAGAACGGTGGCAAAAGCCTGTTCTTTGTCAAGTGCAGGTGAGCAATACCTTCACTAGTACTTGGTTTGTGCATTAAATGTCGTTTGGCAAAAATGATTTTTTGTAACTTGGCCTTGAATTTGTTGTGCCTTTTGCATCGGCTCAAATATGAATAAAGAGTGTAAAATATGTTAAAAAAAATTGACGAAATTACAGCTTATATTTCTGGATTTATGATTCTAGATTGTTTGAAAAGTTTTGTCAGTTTTGAAGGGACAAACATTCAACCAACATCACTGAGAGTGGCATTAACTCTTGATCAAGGAATGCCATTCTTATCTTTCTAATTAAAAGTAGATGATCATGGGATGACTTAATTTTTAAAGAGGGACATAGTTATCTCTTGAAACCATTATTTTGGTAAAACTAAATTTCTAAATATGACAGTTATACCTGTTTGCTGTACGGCTTAAGTATGTAAGCTATTCATTTTTTCAAGTAAAAAAACTCTTGTTGGTTGCACTGTATTGTTTAATGCACAAACTTTAACATAATTGGAAGGGAAAAATAATGGAGTCTACCCAGGTTTTGAAATTTGAGTAATTGGTGTAGGTTTGTTGGTCCTTGCCATTGGATATTTTATTGATAAATTATGATTTTTATTGGCTTCTGTTGAATTTTATTTTATTTTTGGTCACTTTTGAAAAGAAGGAAAGCTGTTCCTTATTATGCACTTGCCATTTTATATTAGTTGCTTTCTCATCTCCAAGATATAAAATATTAGAAATCGCTTTGCTTTTGAGTATCGTTAGGTGAGGCTGATAACTTGGTTAATGTTTCGCTTTAGCCTTGTCCTCCTGTGCATGATACAAACCCCAACAACGTATTCAGGCCAAGGGAGAAAACTCATCAAGCTTACACTAGGAGGGTAGGTGCTTCATTTATATGCTATTGTCACCACATAATTTATACGCCTTGAAGGTCTTTTCCTACATGACTTAGATAGAGATCTCTAGATACCCTCTTCCTGCCCTCAAAATATGAATATCCTCTTTTCTCAATCTTGTTCTTGTGTTTCTTGTTGTAGATGCAAAGGCGTGAGAACAATATCCAGTCTTTTGAGAGACTTCGTCAGGTTTCCAACATTTCCTATCCCACACTTCTTTAAATTCTGCTACATAATCCCAAATCTGAAGTTGCTGCTATGATCATTAACTTTACAATTCTGGCATGGATGGTTTTCTATTTGTCTTTGAACAATATTTGTTAGAAACGATGTGTGAGATTGGATGTTTGTTGCAGTATCAATGGATAATGAACTAAGTGCAGACAGTTTCTAACAGGTTGAGAAATTTTATCTCTCTCTCTGCAATTTGCAAACCTGTGATGTGTTTCCATGATATTAGCTCTCATTTGCAAGATGTATTGTGCAGGCCAAACAGATGTATTTGCACGCTGTTTTGGTTACTCATTCAATTTTTTTGTCTGCTCTGAATGTTATAAGTGAAGAAATTGTTGATGTTTCCAAACTTCATCCTTGATTTGGCACTCTTATTAACATACTTCTAAATTTCTCTTTCCTCCTAGGTTAGGTGCAACTTTGACCAAGCTAAGAGGGTTTTGGAGACCTTGATTAAGGTATTTGTCCCTGCTTTTGATTAAAAAGAATTTCATTGGTATTTCCATGAGAGTGTTGTTAGTTTTTATTTTCTGTAGTAAAAACTGTCTCCGTTATAACATAACTATCTTCAGAGGGAATAAAAAAAGTGTGAACTCGTTGAGAATCAAGTTGACCTTCAAAGGATTCAACTCAAATATAAGGTATCATCTGGGGCTGATCATTTTGTTAGTTTGGTTAAAACCAAACTGAACTACTTACTCAATTAACCGAATTGAGGTTGTTTGATTAACCAAATAAAAACCAAACTACAATTGCTCACCAAAACTCCAACCAAAATAATAAAAATGATAAATGGAGCTTTATATCATTAAATATTCTTAAGTGTTTACTATAATTATTCTTAAGTTTTATTTATTAAATAAAGAATTGATAGCGCACATTTAGAGGCTAATCGCAAACTAATCACGAAAATTTATATGAATAATGTTCTTATTTGGGACATGTATAATAGGTACACAATATATAATATATTATTAAATTTCTATTTTTTGTAAATACATAAATAAATTATTTTTAATAAATTGAACTAAAATAACGGTTCTATAAATCTTTGTTATATGTCATGATGAATAGAAATATATAAAGGCACATGTACAATAAAGAAAAAAGTGAAGGAACTAATACAAATAGATTTCTTCCATTTATCAGTTTATGTGGTTTGATTGGTTTTGACCAAAAACCGACCAAACTAAGTTTGGTTGATTTTCGGTTTCAACCGAAACTACAACCAAACCAAACCAAACTAGCACCGAACCGAACTACCGAAATGAGCTTGGTTCGTCGGTTTGATTAGTTAACCAAACCATGCTCACCCCTCGTATCATCCATGATGTCTTCTACTTTTGTGATTGTATATTTCTCTGCATTTGTTTTGTTATCATGCCTGCTGGTGGTGGATATGGTTGTTTTTGAATCTGCAATTGTAATTAATTTTGTGCAGAACGAGGTCCAGCTTGTTGAAGGTGGTTTGGCACTACTGGGCTTTTCATTATTTTCTGGAAGATTTGGCAAAGAAGATGATTATGCCGACATGAGAAATTGTGGTAGACCACGGGCTCCACCTGCCATGCCATATGGTACAACTTTGGCCAACTCTAAGCTAATAATGGTTCCAGCAGGATGCATGAAACAAGATTTGAAGCGGCATATCTTGACACATGGTTGGCTTCTCAAAGAGGTAAGTTGGAATAATTTCTTTACTACTTGGACTTTTTTTCAGCTAACTTATTCTCTCGCATATGAACTAACTCTATTTTCAGACTGACTATCATTTGTTGTATAGAAGTGAAAAATACTTGTCCTTAAAGCAAGTTGTCGTTTTTACATGATCCTCATGAACAGGTTTTATTGTTCGCAAAACCTCTACTTCCTGAGAGATTGGCTGCAGCAGGCATTGTTCCACCTCTAAATCCATTCAGAGCAAATGAAACAGTTTATCCCCCATTCAATTTTCGGAGCTGAATAGGTCGAAGAGGGTGAATCATCTTTGATAGGTGGAATCCACTTCTGAGAACACCAATATGTCAAGCTAGTAAATCCATAGTCTTATCAAATATTGATTCATCATGGGGATGAAAATCTGCTCTCTCTCAATTTGAGGCACAAAGAGTCGAAGACTGAATTCAATGTGTCCTAGTAGAATCTCCTAGGTCGGAAGTTGTCTGGTTTTTGTTCTTAGAAATTAGGGTCTTCTGTTGTGCAGGGCTTGTCCTTTTAATGGTCATGCATGATTTGTATCTTCTTTTTGGGGCACATAAGTAGAAGTTCCTCTAATCTGCAATTTCATTTATCTATGTTGCCATGCCACTCATTGCCATCCTTCATCCGTAAAATATTGTTGTATCAATTAGGCGCTTCATTTTTTTGATTCACTTTGATTTTCATTTTTTATGCTCGACCCAATGTTTTGCTAGCGTCTTCATAGAAAAGAACCAAGCTTTGTACAACCATCGTCATCTTACTGGTATTCTAGATGTGTTAGGACAAATATGATTCAGATTATTTACCAACCTCGAATCTGGATTGAATCTTACATTATCGGAATCCTCGTAAGTGCAGAAACTCTTTTTCGTTTCACAAATTTTGGAGGGCTGTACTGTATTATAAAGGTGAATTTGGGATAGGTAAGGAACTACGGATCGATACGAAAACCTTTCCGAACGCTAGATGGGAATTGGGTTTGGATCATCTGTACCGGGAAATGGCTGTGATTATTAATCTCACAACCAGAAAACCAATCCCATCCAACAGCCAATATCAGATCTCTGAATCCTCATCCCTACCTTTGATCTAAATTATACATCCTCTTGTTTAAAAAAGAAAAGAGAGAAAATGTATTTGTGATTTGTATCAAACAATTGTGTTCTGTTTCACTCACTTGCATACCCATTTTTTCTTTTTTTCTTTTAATTAAAAAAACAATAATCTGCTATGAAGTCTTTGCTTGCCAGCAACTTCGGAAGATTTAATCCGCTTCATTTACCCATGAATAGCACCTGTCCAAAACTCTTATGTACGACATTGGATTCCTGGATGTCTCCTCACTTTCAATATGCGCAATAAGATTACAGTTGCTACATTCTGGCTCCATGTGAAGTGCCTGCTCGTGGTGCCACGCTGCACCTGTCGAAGCTAATTCAATACAATTTCATTAGTGAAATCTCTATCTATAACTTAAATAATAAATATTGTATCACCTAAAAAAACTCAACTCTTTGATTATCTAATTAAAATAAACTGCTTCGTAATTTTAATGTCCTAGTCACAAGACTCGTGCTAACATCTCAACAACTTTTGGTGATTAATTGTTCGTGTTGTATATGTTGAGAAAATTTTTAAAGTTGAAGATCAACAATATTGAACATAAAATATAAGAAAATAATATTTGAAAAATAAAATAAAGCAAAACCAAAAGAAAAGAGATTTATAAAGGAAAACCTTCATTTTCTCGAGAGTCAAAAATTACGGGACCACAACAAACAATTTACTATTTTAACCAAAGATTATAGAATAATAAACAATTACTTCTGTTTGGTATCCTGAGATTCTTTTAATATTCTGAGTGTGACAATGGGTTATATATCATTAATATTTATTTTTACAAATATTAACAGTCTCCCATTTGGAGTCTAATTGGAACACACGAGTCTTGATTCTTCCTCCACTTGTTCGTTGCATAAGTATTTCACCTATATGTTAGTGCAAATTTTCTCTATTGCTTTCTACACAAGAGGACGTTCCCCTTATATAGACATCAATTTGTGTTTATCCAACAACTCCAAGCAGATCTTATGCACGTCTCCAACAAACTTATATCTAGCGTTGGCATCCTCATCTCCACGCAGATGAGGCTTATCTCCATGTCGATCATACATATCTTCTGGAGTTAATTGCAAACCAACCTTCACCGTTTAACTATAAACACCATCATCATCCTTATCATCAAATCCACTCAAGCATATCCTTTGACGCATGCTAGCTGCATAGTCAAACCCTCTTGGCTCGCCAACCAGCACTCGGCCATCGATCGCCCTTGGCACTTCCAGCCCATGTAGCGCTCCAAATACTGGTATTCCTACTCCTGCTAGGAATCATGTGCACCGCTTAGCAACCTTGATCCAAATACTGCTATGCTTATATTTTGCTCGGTCACGTCCATGCGCTCGTGCCCCTGTACCACTACTTTTCTCGTTCACTTGCTACTCACTTGCTCACTTGCTTGGCACGCCCGATATTTGCTCGGTATGCTCGATCATCAACCTCACTCCGCAAATACTCACTGCTCTCTATGCTCGGTCATGGTGTTCGGTCATCACCACCCACGCTCTCGGTACTCCCAATCACTGTTGGTACTCACTCCCAGTAGTCATCTCTCGACCAACTTGACCGTGCACGCTTCCTGGAACCCGCCATGCTCGATGCCGATGTAGCAACATGCTCAGTACTTGTTACCAATCATTTTACCGCTACATTGCTCGCCATTAGGTACAGTCACCTGACATGCTCCATGCACCACCGTTTGATCCTTGTCAGCAACTATAATACGAATCAGCTTTGGTGAGTTGTTTCCACCACTCGAATAGCAGCGACTATCCGTCAGGAACACAATATCACTAGGAACAGCCGCCAAAACCTAGCCTCGTCCCATCCCACGGACTAGACCCCCCACCAATGAGATCCAATGTCCTCATCGAAGGGTTAAGTCCTTCACAACACTTCTTGATCTTGCTCTCCAATTGCCACAAGTCACTCTCCTTTTCCCAGCTAGCATCGCTTTCGGTTCCCCCTTCCACTTGATAAGACATTCCATCCGTTCCTTTGAGTTCTCCATGTTGACATGCCTATACTCCAAAATTCTCCTTCCTTTTTTTCCAAATTGTTGTCGGACGGTAGGGGGAGGATTGATCAAATCCTCATGGAAAGATTCGAGAAAACTAATATGGAAAATTGGGTGAAGCTTGTACCCCTATGCCTTCTCCACCTCATAAGGACCATTGTACATTTGCACCAATACCCGTTGCACATCGGTACGTCTGATTTTTTCCCAAATCAGTAATGTGAGTTTCAGCTTTACTTTGTCCCCCACACTAAATGACAGTTGTAAAACCCACGATTCGAGTTAGGGTTTTATATTTAGAACCGGTCGGGTCGACCGTTATTTTTTTCGAGTTGAGTCAGTTTCAGGACACGTGTACCGAGCCAATGCCAGCGTGTGTATGAGTCTATGAGGGTCATGCGTACCCAAGTATATGATGATAACGTCATGAACACAGCAGAACGAATGAGTTATCAGATATATGAGAGTATGCCAGTCATTTTTTTTATTTTTATATATAGTGGATCGTAGAATTAGTATTAGGCCGTGTACCGCGTTAGGACGCGTTCGGGCATTT
>JAURVB010012681.1:0-105000 GCA_033002965.1 Piper betle | reverse complement strand
AATCCAACGGCCCACACTCTTTTTTTTTACCCTTTCCAGCCCCCCCCCCTCGGCCTCTTGCACCCGCCGTCCCCCACCACCCCCACCAGTAGCCCCCCGCGTTGCTCCCCACCCACACAAGGCCCCCTCTCTCGCCAGTTTCTGACCCACCTCCTGCGCCCCGACCCGACAGTCGTCCCCCACCGCCCCCGCCAGCAACCGTGGCGATCCCCTCTCCGCATTGCTCCTCCCGCTCATGGCAGCTTAGGGCAGCGACATTGTTGGCTAGAGAGCGGCCAATGGCAAGGTCGCTAGCAGGTGGCATGCCAAAGCAAACAAGGAAGAAACATGAGAGGGTATTTTGGTAATAAAAACTTAACTCGATCGGTCTCTAGTTAATATTACGAAATAAATTATAAACAAAAATAAAATGATCTCATAATAAAAACTTTACTTAATCCCGACTTGAGTTAATATTAAGAAAAAAAATTTTTAAATAAAATAATTTCGTAATAAAAACTTTACTTGAACCCAACTCGAGTTAATATTACGAAATAAATTTTAAAAAAATAAAATAATTTTGTAATCAAAACTTTACACATCCTGACTCGAGTTAAAATAATTTATTACAGAATTATTTTAATATTTTTTAAAAATATTTTGTAATGAAATTTTATTCTTTAATAAATTTATTTTGTAATAAAGAGCTTGACTTGTGTCGAACACACTCAAATTTTTTATGAAATTATTTTATTTTCACATTTATTTTGTAATAAAAACTTGACTCAGTTCTGCACAGGATCGAGTCAAGTTTTTATTACAAAATTATTTTATATATTTTTAAATTTATATCATATATATTTTATGTCAAGTTTTTTAAATTTATATATTTTTAAATTTTATATATTTTTAAATTTAATAATTTATTATGAAATTATTTCATTTTTTGTAATATAACTAACCCGTTAGGATCGGAAATAAGTTTTTTAGAACAAAATTATTTTATTTTTTAACTTATTTGCACACAATTGTCCCATTTAGCGTTTATTACCGTACATCATCCTTGCTTTTTCCGTTATTAAGGCACACCTCATCACGACCGTTATCGCCGTCAGCAATGTCACATATGGGTATAAAATAGTTATTGGGAACCGCGCACCTATTGGGTGGGAATACCGCGTTAGAAAGGTGAGTAGCAACCGAGGAGAACACAGCCCCCGCAACAGATGGTCGCTACGGCGGGTCGGGGCAGGCGCGGAAACCCTACTATATAGCCGTTCGTGTGGTGAGCAACGGCGCGCGCGCGCGCGCGCACCATGAGGCCCGGACCAATGGGCTTTATTCGGCCGGGTCCGAGGCAAGGCCGGGGTCGGGGTGGCGGAACTACCGAGGGGGGCAGAAACAAGTAAAAATTGTGGGTCATCAGATTTTCACCCAACGGGCCACATTTAATAAGTTGCCTATGCACTGCCTAACAAGGTAGTACATAGGAGTATTTTTGCTATATATATATATATATATAATATCCACATGTAGGATAGTTCACGTTAAAATGTGACAAAAATAAAACTTTTCTCAACTATTTATTTTAGGTGACAAAAAGTTTTTTAAGATTTTTTGTAGTGAATGTTTGTTTCTCATTTATCACGTGTAAAATAAAATTAATAAATAAAGAAAAAGATACCTGCAAGTGTGATAAAATAATATTAGATAATATCTTCCGAAGGTTTAAGCGGAGGAATGAAGTGGTAATTCTACCGCGCGTGTATATACATATATAACTTTATTTTTTGTTCGTAATCTTACATCCATAGTTTGGAGTTTGTGAATTCTCACATAATCAAAACGTCAGATATACATCATATTATATGTATTTAGTTACTGAGAAACACTTCCACATATACAAACATTTACACAGACCACCCTGCACATTTGCTTTGTTCCTTACATCTGACATTCAACACCTACCATGTCTGGGCTCCCCGGTCCCCACCACGGGCCATATTCCCTCCTCTCCCCACATAATTGAATCCCTTATAGTTTGTTGTTTTGTTATTCAATTTACATACCCCACCCTCCCTCCGTGCCCATTCTCCGAAACTCTCTTCGCTTCATATACACCCAACCTTACCTTCACACGATCCAAGAATTCCACGTTACATTCCTGTGTCTTTTATCAGCTTCCGGTCATGTCTAACTTGCCTTCTCGCACCAAAGACTTCTTCTCCTCCCCTGCCCTCTCCCTCTCCCTCTCCCTAGTGAGCTCTCTCTTTCTCTACTTCCTTTTCTTGCTTGTGTATATTTATAATTCTACCAAAAATAGTGCATTGGTAGCTAAGAAGCCATAAGAAATGTGGCATTTATGGCCTTTGGGGTTCATGTGTTTTAACAAATGGAAGCGATCCCAGTTATGTAATATGATTTCCAGAAATCAGAAGCAAACGAATTCCCAGTTTTGATATTTCCCTTCTTAAATAGCATGCTATATATAGGTGACCATGGCATAATTTGATATTTTGAGTACATAATTGAAGACGGAATTGGAATTGGTGCTGGGTATTTACTATTGTAGATATTTGAGCAGGCAGGTGTGTTCAGAAGGGCGACGGTAGTGACGGAGGTGGAGGAAGGGGATGAAGGGAGCTGTGGAGGAGGAAGCCGGGAAGAAGCTGGGTTTCAGCAGCTTAGCAGTGAGAACACAGGACCACCATTGTCTGACGAGGACGTGAACTTGGAGGCAGTCGACAGCGAGGACGACGTCGACGATGATGGCAAGAGGAAGAAAAGGAAGTACCATAGACACACCACCGAGCAGATCCGGGAAATGGAAGCGTGAGTTTCTTCTTTGAACTTTTGGTGTTTAGGAAAAACACCTGTACGTTACGCCAATTCATAATATACTCTATCTTATATGATAATAACTAATAATATGATAATTTATAAGACTTTTCACAATCAAATTTTTGTGCATGGACTTTAGCAAACTTAAATGAGTTAAACATGAAAGGAAAGTTTGTGCAAGACAACATTTTCATTTTTTCTGTTTATAATTTAGTTTGCTTCTTGGTTTATTACTACCAGTTCTGCAAGCAAGGCATGCTACACTTTACATTTTTTAAACAATAATGAAATCTACCTTCTAAACCATTACTATTGTGATATATTATTCATGATTCTAAACTGAGCTGGTTGTTGGAATTGGTTGATAAAATGATGTGCAGGTTGTTGAAGGAATCACCTCACCCAGACGAGAAGCAGAGGCAGCAGTTGAGCAAGCGGCTTGGTCTGTCACCCAAACAAGTCAAGTTCTGGTTTCAGAATCGCCGGACACAAATCAAGGTTTGAATGAATTCTCTTTCGAAGAGCACTAATTAGTTGCATTTTGTGAGGTCCAAAATAATTGTTTGATATTTGGCAGGCAGTACAAGAGCGCCATGAAAACTCTGTGTTGAAGTCGGAGGTGGACAGGCTCAGAGAAGAGAACCGTTGTCTCCGAGACAATGAAGAAAGCCTTCTGCCTAAACTGCGACTTTGTCACAACAAACCCAGAAGCAGCAGCCATGGCCGAAGAGAAAAAGCTCAGGATTGAGAATGCAAGACTCAAAACAGAGGTAATTGCTACGTCCAGATAATCCAACCCACAACTGGAAAAACTGAGAGCATGGTACATATGAAACTGATCATGGCCATATTTTGTGGCATCCCAGATTGAAAAGTTGAAGGCTTCTACAGGAAATGCTTCCCTGGGAAGACCATTTCCTACTTTGAACTTCATGGAATGCAACAACCAAGAAAGGAATAGCAGTAGTGCTAGTGTTGGTGTGAGCTGCTCGGAGCAATATCATAACAGAGATGGAGTGATTTTGGGAAGGAGAAGGAGAGGATCATAGAGTTTGTTGTGGGTGCCATGGAGGAGCTCAACAAGATGGCAACAATGGGAGAGCCATTGTGGATGAGGAGTGTGGAGACGGGGAGAGAGATTCTGAACTACGACGAATATCTTTCACACAAGAGCAGGAAGGGTAGCGGCCATGGCGCAGGTGATGTCAAGAAGTTATCCATCGAGGCATCAAGGGACACGGCACTGCTCTTTGTGGACCTCCCCGTGTTGGTTCAGACTTTCATGGATGTGGTAAAATAATGCATTATTACAATATATGATCGTAGACGACATACACACACATATACATATATATATATATATATATATAAAGATATACACTAACACTATATATTTGAGCAATCAATATGTATAATCTTTATTTGCAAACTCTCAGATTACCATAAGGTTTTAATATTTATAGTGATGTTTTCATCTACATCATTTTTATGCTTAACTAATATATCTTTTACAAAATATAAAGTGTAGTTGTCCTTCAAAGTACGTGCGCTAAATTTGAACACTCATGAGCTTGTCCACAACTACACATGCACGTCTAAATAAAAGGCTTACTTGTCAGAGGGAGTCGATTTGTGTTAAAGTATTCTAATGTAATATTCTAAAACTAATTTCAAGTCGAAGTATTCAAAAAGGTTATAAAAAAATATGGCTATGCTATAGTAAATGCCACACATGGTTGGAATTGACAGTCTCTGCATGACAGTCAATACACTGTCATCACCGCTACATTTTTCTGCAGCTCTGAGTATTAACAGGGTTGGCTCTCTGTGATCAGGAACGTTGGAAAGAAATCTTCTTCTCCGTAGTGTCCAACGCAGCCACCTTGGACATCTTGTGCCATGGAGACCTTGATACCTGTAACGGCCGTGTGCAACTGGTAATAATTTGAGTACATACTTCAGTTTTAGCTCAAATGAAATTTTGTCTAAATTGTTCGATAACTAAAGCAATAATAAGAGTTGAGTTCAATACGATGGGAATTGCAGATGGTAGGAGAATTGCAAATGAGGACGGCCATGGTGCCGAGCAGAGAGGTGTACTTTGTCAGACACTGCAAACAGCTAAGCCCTCAGTGCTGGGCCATTGTCGACGTCTCCATCGACGGCCTCGGCGACTGCATCGACGCCTCCCTTGGTAGGTGCCGGAAACATCCGTCCGGCATCGTCATCTCAGATCAGTACAATGGTCGTTGCAAGGTGATTGCACTCCTTAAACTAAGTAACATTTGATTATCAATTAACAATGAATTAACTGCAGATATTAATTAATTAATATGATAGTAGGTCACTTGGGTAGAGCATTTGGAATGTGAAAAAGTCAGAGTTCCGGCCCTGTATAGATCGCTTGTGAACAATGGCCTGGCCTTTGGAGCAAGACACTGGATGACCACAATGCAGCTCCAGTTAGAAAGAATAGTATTCTCCATGGCCACCAATGTGCCCACCAAAGACTGCTATGGTAAGTAATCTATCCATTTAATTTAACATAGGTTTAAGAAAGCTTTATTTAATATTTTGCTGTGGTAAAAAAGCTGTTTTGACTCCAAAAAACCACCCAGTCTATTCAATCTTAGTACATGCCATTTACCATCGTTGGAACTCAGGGGTGTCGAGGATGGTGGGGAGGCAGAGCACTCTGAACCTAGCTCAGAGGATGACATGCAGCTTCTGCAGCGTGGTAGGAGCTTCAACCTGCTACAAATCATGGACAAGGCTCACAACCAAGGAAGGGGACGAGATAAGGGTGGCTTCTAGGAAGAACAATGGCGATCCTGGTGACGCCATTGGCCTCATCTTATGTGCTGTTTCATCCTCTTGGCTTCCCATTCCTCCCACCCTCCTCTTTGATTTTCTCAGAGATGAGAACCGACGACACGAGGTGCGAACCTTTGCTAGCTCATGAGATCACATGTTTTTCTTGACTAGGAAGAAATTTCAACACGGCAGACAAGGAAATGCGAATTCGTTGGTTGCTATAAGGAAAATGTTCATAAATAGCGGGACGAAGGTAGCATTTGATTGCATGATATCTAACTAGGCAAGTTATCACGTTACGTGCTACTCATATCATAAATAAATTTTAATTTTATGTATAAAATCTTATAAAATAACGAGATCGACCGTGTAATAATCTAATATCTTAAATATAAATTATGATTGACTTTCGACCTTAAAAGATAAGTCCTAATTAAATAAGAAGATGGATTACAATAATTTAATTTTTTATTATTTTTAATTTGTTATATTTTGATTAATTAGATCTCTTACTTTTAATCAGATGTTAGTATTGAATTCCCTTTTTATTAACTTAAAAGTAGATAAATTGTCAATGATCTGTTGATGAAAATTATTTTCTCCAAGTGCACTTAACGAAATTGATAAGTTGTTGGTTGATTTCAGTGGGATGTCATCTCTATTTTGGGATCCATGAAACTGCACTCCATGGCAAGTTTAGCTAAAGCTCAAGATAGACGAAACGCTGTGACAATCCATGTAAAGATCATTATCTACCTCGATCAATTTGTTTATAAACAAATAAATAATGTCATCTGTCCGACTAATTTTTATTTACTTTGTTAATTTTCATAATGGCTCAATTATTAATATTCGGAAAGAAATTTGAGATTTATATAATTATAAATGAACAAATTTATAAGGCAAAAAAACAATATAGTACAGATAGAAATACTATTTATTTATGTGATTAGTTGATCCATGACCAGTCATCCCACCCGGGCGAGACAAATGTGTGGGTTATTCAAGATAGTTCCACGAACGCCTACGAGTCAATGGTGGTGTACTCGCCGGTGGAGGCAACGGCAATGCAGTCAGTCCTGGTCGGCGGCGGATCAAGTGGCGTGGCCATCTTGCCGTCGGGGTACTCGATTTTGCCCGATGGGATGTCAGCGAGGCCGAGGGTGATCACATCGAGGACGGAGGAGGCCGCGACCTCGGAGGGGTCTATTCTAACTGTGGCCTTTCAGATGCTGGCCAATGTATCGCCGGATGCTAGATTGACAATGGAGTCCGTTGAGACCGTTACTTCACTTGTGTCTTGTGCTTTGCGTAATATTAGAACTTCTTTGGATTGCCAAGATAGCTAGTGAACAATACTATTGCAATGTTCAAAATTTTTTATCTTTGAATTTAACAACTTTGAACCACTTAATTAAGAGGTAGTGAAATTTTGGGTTAAATCCTGCATTTTAGATGTTGAGCTGGTTTAACAACAAATTTTCACTCCACCAACCATAATTTAGTACCTACAAGTCGTGCAAACATATAATTCAAATTTAAACAATCAAATGAGGTTAAAGTCCCACACATTTGGACATTCCACATATTTATTGACGAGATTTCATTCTTCCTACTTAAATAATTACCCCACATCAATCAAATGCTAACATATAACACGCAGTCGGCTCTACACATTTTGAAATTTCAACACACAGTTAGCTCTGCAAATTCAAAAAAATAATAACATGTAGAAGAAAAAAACTTCGGACACTAAAATAGGCAAAAAATATGTTTACTTAATGACATAATTACTTAAGTATATCAAAGAAATATATGAACAAAATAAATTAAACTATGATATATCAACAAAATATCACTAATAGCACCAAAATTTCATTGATATATCAACAACAAAAAAGTTAACGAAATATATGAAACAAAAAATAATAAAAAAGCAACGAATTATGATTACCTAATGATATAATTACTAAAAATAACTTTTTTATCAAAACAAAATATACAATACAATAAGCGGAAGGTTGCTCAAGTCGCTGTGGGCATTTTCATAGCCATGACCTGACACCGCGGTAGCTGGATCAACGAGGTTGCGATCACAGCAGGAGAGCAGGCAGCGACTGCACCAGGAGGTGGCGGTGACGGCAGCGAGGTGGCGGCGACAATAGAGGGAGTGGAAACTTTAATGAAGAAAGAATTTTATCAAGTATTTTCAATTTTTAATGTAGGATTAGCAACTGGCTTATATATTTATGACCAATTCACTAAAAATATGTTTTTTTCTTTTCCACATCTCTTTCAATTTAATTTTTGGACAATATTCCATATGTTTTTCCATATTTGGAAATTTTTGAAGGTGAATATGGATTAATTTTCAAAATTTTCTCCACGAAAAAAGGTGAAAAAACTTTTATCTACTCTATTTTGTCCATGTTTTAAGAAAGTGGAATATTTTTGGCGTAAAGAAAATCTAAAAAATTAGCATTCTCCAATTTTTCATCTTATTTCGCTTATTATGATCGGTCAATAGATGATAGGTTCAATAATTAAAAAAATTGCAGAAAAATTAGACGCAAGTATCATTGATGGAGAAGAACTCGTCATTACTACGACATTCATGGACCTGTTGCTAACATCAATGATGATCACACTTATAAGCAACAAACACAATAGCTCCATTGCTACTAACAAAATATAACAAACAATAAAATGAAAAAAAATCAACTTTAATTAATTAATAGGTCCAATCATTTGCCGAATCGGATTAGTAGGGTTGGGCCCTTCTCGTTGTGATTTGTGTATAGTAAGGTATGTGGTTACCTGGCCTTAGCCTCCTTCGGAGTAAGTACCCTCGTTGTACACTACGTGCCTGACCTTTTATTTTTGTTTTGGTTAAGTTGTGTCTAGTTAGAGGTTAGGAGCTCACATATCTAGAGTCTGTTTGTTGTGTGCTTGCAACCCTTTTGATCGAATCCTAGCCATTGTGGGACCCACAAGATCTACCAAGCTTGCGCGTCAACAACCCATGATAATAGGTAAAAAGGTGCAATTCTTGAGGTCACCCAGCTGTCGTAGGGTGAAAACCTTAAGTGCACACAAACTACTTCAAGCACAGGCTCAACGCCCTTGCACTCATAAATTTAAATTCAACACCCGCCCCCTCTCCCCCCCCCTCCCCCGCCCCATCCCTTTTCAACCAACACAAAGGTGTTACCCAAGCTCCCTTGCACCCTAGAGTTGACCCAAACTTGCATGTGGTTCGGTTCAATAGGAGGCTCTTCGTGGTTCGTCTTGGCAGTGTGCAACATAAGGGCGCCCTTGCATTTGCATTGGCCCGGTTTCTTTGCCTATAAATAGAGGCCTATTTCTAAGCTCTTCACTGCTTTGCTCTTCCATTGCTCCTAGTCTCCCTTGCTCCCCTTTGTTCCCTCCTTCCTTCTAGAACTTCCCAGCCCCTCCTAGGTCCCTCTTAGCCTAGCCTAGCCACTTAAGGTCGTAGTTATTGGGGTAGGAAGCGACCTCCCCTTGGTCTCCTTTAAGGTAAGGCTCTTCCTTTGATCTCTCCCAATGTTGTTTAGTGTTGTCTGTACGTTTGTGTGCTGGATTGTACATGTTTGATATTTGTGTAATATATATCTGCTTGTTAGGAGTGTATAGGACTTGGAGCAACAACATTTGTCCATGTATAAAAATAGATATTCATTTTTTAGCGTAATGATATCGTGTATATGCATTGTTTTTCCATAAAGTATATATTTGTGTTGTAGATATCATTTTTGCATGATTTTTTCTTTGTTGCACCCACAACTATTAGATATACACTTTTTATGTTAACACTTTGTCTATTTATGTTGTCTATATTCATGTAGGAGTGACAAACTTGGCGAAAGATGACAACTTTCATAGTCTCTATGGTCGACCACCTCTTTCCCAAATGTTTACACCATGATGTAGTTATGTTTTGATGTAAATCATTTGCATGGTAATAGTTCTCTATGATGGATTGTTCTTATAAATTATTCACACTCAACTAACTCCATAAAGGGCATGAACAATACCCCTAATTAGATGATCTACTTGCAATGATGTATGCCTATTTGTTATACTTTAAGAATGTGCTCTGTGGTGAGCTACAAAAAAGTTGTTAATAATATCTTCAAAATTAAATAAAAATTTCATAATTGTCTCATGAAAACTTTTAAGTTTTGTCATTATTTAAAAATCATTTAGGCCAGCTTAATCAGTGTTCTGAAGTATGTAGGAATACAGGGTGAAACCTTAGTTCCAAAGTGTGTAGGAATACAAGGTGAAACCTTACTTCCTTAACTAGGGATGCAAAATCTGCCCTAGTCAAATGATAGTTACATTTTATGAAATTTCCCCCACATCCTAGGTTAAAGCCATGTAACACCATATTAAAATTTGAGAACACTTGGATGAGTAAATCACGATTTAGGATTTTTCCAAGCCCAATACGTATATCCTACTATATAAATAACCTAGCGAGTACCTTCCACTCCCGAGCCCACTCAGGCCCAAATACTTGGATGTTGGATTTGAGATCTTACTGGACTTAATCCCACAATATTGGATAACCCCAGCCACTTAACCAAGGCAATTTAGAGTCTCCAAGCTCATAAACGACACTTAGCAAAATTAGTGAGCGGCCTAAGAACACTATTCCTAGCAACTTAACCCAACTTTAGTGGGCCTTGTTTACTATATTGACCTATGGGATAACACTTAGTAAAATTTATACTAAGACTTGTCAGGGCCTACTGTTCTAAATTTTAGCCCATTTGGACATCATTTGACTCGTACGAAAAATCATTTAGTTAAGTCTATGCTATTAAACCTAAGTGTTGATCTTTCCAATTAACTGTACATCTAACCCTAAACCCTAATTAATCTACCTAATTTGGCTTAAGACTTCATTATGCGATCAATTAAGATGATTAAGTATCTTTTAAGTTGTGTATGTGTGGAAGCTTTGTTTCATTATGCGTACTAATGTGATTTGAGTCTGATTTGGTTCCATCTCTGTATTAGGATATGTTCGGTCAGCTTGTCGATCTAGAGTGCGGAGCTTCACTCATCCCGGTCCGTAGGAATCTCCCTTTACTTCATCTCTTCTTAACTCCCTGAATTTCTAATTTAATCATGGTTTAGACATAGGACAACATTGATAGAGTTTTATCAGATTCCTCTGATATCGGACTATTTAGTCATATTTCCCACATGTTTAATTAAACTTTAATGATGAGATTCCTTGATAGTTTTTAAAAGATAGAATCTAGAATGATATTATACAAGCCCTACCTAAGCTTATTATGTATATATGTATATATATATATATATATATACATATATATATATAATGGTTTATGATTTTATGATACGAAACATCAATATGGGTTGTATGAATCACACTAGTACTATTTTAAACTATGAGGTAGTGTGAAGTATGAGCATAGTGTATAACGTAAGACATTTTCAGAATTTGTAACACTAACTTAATTGCCTCTTTGCCACCTAAATTCTGTGACGGGTGCTATATGACAGTTGTGAGGGCATAAGCTTATTTATACGGGTATGAATATTTATCGTGATTGTGCATTGACTCTTTTAATAAGTTATTTTTATTATCACCCATGTGAGGCATGCTAAAGTTTTCTAAATTCATGTGGATAATAGAATACTTATTTGTTAGTGTTGTTTTACCGGTAGTTATTTTAGGCTAGTATTGATATTTTTCCTTTTTATATGTAAATGAGGTCCCTTCGCATAGGCCGGCTTAAGTGCATGAATCGGAAGGCTCTTTGGTGGTGGCAGTGGTGGTGTTATGTGTTTGTATATCAAACTATCTTTTTGTATGGATGAATATATTGTGGCCATGAGCCCCAAACTCATGATGAACCATGTATTTGGATTGGGTATGACGTGACACTTGTAGACATGAGTTTACTTATTGTTTTATTATTATACTAATATAGAGTAGATAAACTTTGGGAGAAAGGCTAACCATCGTCTATATGGTGTTTAAGCCCCAGAGTCCCGAAACATGATGAGGAGCGAATCTAGGTACCAGGAACATATATAGTTGCAACTATGTGTGTAGAGGAAAAGGGTAAGAGGAACATACGGGTCTTACTGCAACTATGCTAGGGTATGATGCCCTAGCATCCTATGACACCTCTATGTTTAATTTTCTTTGCAGGGTATCTGGAACAGGTAACTACGACCCAATATTTAATATACCACACTCATTTGCATTAAGTAAATTAAAATACGTAATCCAATCACTAAAACTAAGTATAAGAACTTAAGCATATTACAACATCTAACCTCTTAGTTACATTGTGTAGTGTTTCCTTTATGTAGTTCAAAGTAATTGTCACATTTTTAAAATCACCCTCTTGTTCATTGGGAATGTTCTCTCTTTGTTGTGGCTCGTTATGCTCATATATGAGCTTTAAGTGTAAGATATGTCTTATTTAGTATGACTCTTTACGTATTCTATGGAAACCCAATATGATGCCCGTCTTAAGCCTCTTAGAGGGTTGCGATCCGCTTCTATAAGGTCTGGACACGATAGCCCAACGAGTAACTTTTCAATTTATAATATCACAATTCAGTCTGTCCCATTAGGTCGAGTTTGGGTGTTACATGGTTGGATGCTAGTGGCAACTAGGGTTGCGAGCAGTGGAGTTGAGGGTAGTTGAGACCATTTAATATTACCATTTACCACTTTGTCAGCCATTTACCATTATTGTATTGTTTACAGCTTTTCTAACCATCTTTTGTTATGAACTTTTGATTATTTTGGCTGTTAGTAAATAGTTAATATTGGTAAATTTTTTATTTGAGTCCAAAATTTTTGGCAACACAAAGCTATAACAAGATCATAATTTTGGTATTGCTTCCACCATATATTTACATTAGACCAACCTTTAAAACTCTATAATAGTATGCAATTTTAATTAAACATATTAATAAATATAATATTTTTTATTTATATAGATTAATAACACTAAATTTTTACTACAAAAAATTAATAACCACCTTAAATAAAATGGTAAATTGGTAAAACAATAATGGTAAAGGCTTCTATTATTATCGTTTCAAATGAAAATAATACGGTTGAATTTACCACTTTTTGTTTGCCATTTTTCAAAATGACAAACAAAAAATACTTCGTCATTTTATTTCAATATATTTTGAAACAATTGGTTAAACGGTAAACTAGTTGATCACTTCCAACCCTAATGGCAATTGGTAGTGTGAAAGATGGCAAGGGAGGGGGTGGGGAGGTGCATGCCAACAACGACAACCGCTCATGTGAAAGTAGGAGATCGAGGGTGGGGGGAGGTGGTGTGTGTTTTGTACTTTGTATATGCCCATGTGTCAAATAAATAAGAATGAAGATTGTACAGATCACTCCCATGAAGGATTGTATGTTTTACCCCTACTTTTACTCAAACTTGCTTGATTAATTAATTAATTAATTAATATAGACACAGAAATAACAATCAACAATGAAGAGATCTACTCTAGCTCGACTGTCAATCAAGGCAAGGGCATCAAGTCTAAAAGACAACTAATTACTATTTTAAACTATCTATCCATGAATCAAACTACGAAGTTTCTTCCAATTATAATGTGAGATCTAGGATTTCAAATTTATTTAATTACCTTACAATGTAGAATTATCATTTCTACCAATTTATAGTTTCGATAAGGTTGATATCCGAAGAAATAAATGTAATTGCAACAGGTGTTCACATCTTATTACGGCTTATCTTTGTTGATCCAATTGCTACAAGTTTGTGCAAAAAGAACAAAGTGATGGATTAAGATCAAATCCTCTGTGCAAATATCCACAATATCAAGTGTATGTCTACTTTAGCATTATAAACTATTCTAACCATGACATCATTGATTTCCTATATCTAGGTCCATTTCTTCTATTGAATTGTTTTCCTCGTTGTTTTACTTCATGATTTCTTCTTCAGAACTGTTAAAACTCTCTACTCAGAAAATGAAAAAGAAGAACTAGGAAGCACCCCCACTTTAATTGGAGGTGCATATTTATATAGATCCTACGTTGGCAGCTTTTAGGAAATTTCCTAAGCAGTGTCTATGAAACTTTCCAGACCTCATGTGCATTGCATAACCTTCGTGTGTTTATCATTACTCACACTTTGAGTGTTTATTCTTTCTTTTGTAATCCAATGCACCAGCCTAAACTAGTGTAATCATCCACTGATGCTCATCATTACTCTATGTAAGGATGTTGCTTTCCAGCATTGTGAGCATGCCATCCTCCTTCCTGGCAACTTCATCTCTGGGACCACAATTTTAATTAGAGCATGACAAACTTTTAGCCAAATCCCCAATATGGCTCGGGCCAAGCTTTTCCTTTCAAACAAGACTGAATAGTCTGAGTTAGACTGGGAATTAAAATATTTCATGATTTTTTTATTCATTCAAAATTCTTAATTTCTCTTAAAACTAAATTAAATTTAAAACCTTCCTAAGACTTCTAGAATGTAGTTAAATCAACTCAATATAATAACTTTTTTAAAGAGTTATTAAGAAGAGAGGGGTTGAGAGATTTGATGATAATTGCTCGTGGAAAGGAGGAGGGGGAACAAAAGGTGGGTTAAGAGAGGGGTGGTGGGGGGGGGGGGTGTGCGTTAAGATAAAACTTCGAACTACACTCCACTAGTTAGCATTCAAAACATGATGTAAGACTCTTTTTAAGAAGTAATCGTATAATTATTTACACTCTTACTTTTTTCAAAGCAATTATCTACACTCTTAAACAAAGCCTTGGTTTTTTTATATAACGTGGTTAACTTTGGGTTTTATTTAGGGATCGAATGATAGACAAAGCCTATATAAGATTTTTCATTAATTTTCTTTCCCCAAATAATTAACGTATTCTAAATGGATGATTAAATTTAAAAGGAAAAGAATAATTTAGTTGATAAATATAAGTTTGTGTGATTTAATTTTATAAACAATATTAATAACTTTAAATGTACTTGTGCCTAAGTTATTAATTACTCAAAAGTTAAGTGTTCAGTGAAAATCAAGAAGTATTCCGCAGTCAAACCAAACTACCAATTTCGTTAGATTAAGAGTTTGTTCAGTCCAAATTTTGGTTGATTAAGACTCATATTTCTTATAGGATGAAAATTTTGAGTTCAAAACACTACATAAAATTTAAGTTTTCTTAATAGTTCAATAAATTTAAAATATATTATAAAATTGTGGTAAAAAGTAGGATAAAGAAAAGTGGGGTTACAAAAAGATGGTTGTTGACAAGTTTCTTCACAATTTTAGGCGTGAAAAAGGTAATAAAATTAATATATACTTATCTAAAATTTGGAGATAATATTAAAATTTTTTCTCCACATCATTATTAATAGTAAAGAAAGTGTGGTGAAGTCTGATTAAAAGACTTTTCTCTTAAGGATTTTTTAAATTATAAGGGGGTGGTAGGGCAAGAGAAAAGTCTTTTTTTTCGTGAAACCAAACTAAGCAAAAAAATGAACCAAAAAACTTATTTTTAAAAAAAGTAACATCTCTATATTATGTGAGTAATTATTATTAAACTATTTGATTCATTAGAGATTATTTTGAGATGTTTAATTGTAAGGAATTATATGCCTATAATTTTATCCGAATTATGTAACTAAATTTGTTAATTAGAATATTATACAATTTTGATTAGTATAGATAAATAATCCTTTTACATTAATTAACCCCAATCTTTTTTTGGCAAAAACTCGGTTTTAATTATATTACAAATTTCATTAAAATAAACTGTCATTTACACTAGAATTTTTATTTTTGACTACCGGCCTCAAACCCCATGCAAAACGGATAAGCTTTATCTGGAGATTGCCAAACGTCTGCGCATGAGTGGACAGCCGTGCCAGATCTCCTCAAACTCCATCTTGGAGCTTAGCAACAATTCTCCACCAGGCATTCCCCAACTAAATCTAAGCAACGAAGTGGCAGTTGCAGCAGCTCACAAATTATCAGACCGTCCCGACCCAGGCACTCGGCAGAAGTATGGCTTCTCTCGCCACCGTAGCTGCCGTTCAACCTGCTACCATTAGAGGCTTGGGTGGTTGCTCCCTCGCCGGCACTAGGCTCTCTGTCAAGCCATCTACCCTGACCACTCTCAAACGCACAACCACCAAGTAAGCTTTGTTTCTGAACTTTGTTTATTTCGTAGAGCTTGCTGTTCAAATGTGATGGTTCTTGTGTATCAGGTCTGGTGTTGTAATGGCCAAGTATGGTGAGAAGAGCATTTATTTTGATCTTGAGGACATCCCAAACACCACTGGCCAGTGGGATCTCTATGGCTCTGATAGCCCCTCCCTTACAACTCACTTCAGGTTACCTCCTTTTCCATTGATAAAATTGTGTATTTTGTCATTGGAACTATTGGATTTTTTATGGATTTTTCTCAAACAAACATACATGAAATGCAGAGCAAGTTCTTTGAGACATTTGCGGCTCCATTCACCAAAAGAGGGCTGCTGCTAAAGTTCTTGCTGCTGGGAGGTGGTTTTAGTATTGCCTACCTCGGCTCTGCCGCCACCGGTGACATTCTGCCCATCAAGAAAGGCCCTCAGCTACCTCCAAAGCTCGGACCTCGAGACAAGATATAATTGGAGATGAACGTACTTTTTCTTCCATTTCAACTTGTAATTGAGCAAACTGTTGTCTCTGTGGCTACCCGGTGGTTGTGTTCTGAGCAACTCTTATTTCTTCAATCTATGGAAACACATTTGCTTCGACTCCTTCATCCCAAATTGAGAACATATTAGCTAATTATTAAGTATAGATAATAGGCTCCTGTGGGTTGTGATCATGGTCAACTCTTTTGTTTTGATTTAATTTGAACTTATCAAAACTCAGCATATCCGAAATTATGATCAATCAGGAACTCTACAAGCCATTTGAAATACGCAATCATCTAAGAAAAATACAACCAAATGCAATAAACATTATAACAATCATTCTTCTCCTATGTATTTGGTGAACAATCTCATAACACCTCTGCTTAACAGTTGAAGACTCTCCGAGTCTCATCCCTGGGACAAAGGCACACGTACACTTGATAGTTTTGAGGTTCTTAATAATCTCTTTACCTATACTAGTCTAGATGTGGGACTTCTCAAATTGCCCAAGTTCTCAAGTTTCTCCATGTATGATATCTTCTTGTTTATCACAAGGTTGGGAGGCTTGCTCTTAAGCTTTCCTTTCTTCAGAACCAGGCATGTTCTTCAGGTCATCTGATTCCTTTTTCAGTGCCTCCGATTCTTGATCCATCATTTGCCACCCCATGAAATCCCACAGGGTTACTGATGTTGGCATCTCCATTGCATTCACTTTCTCCATCTCTTCGATGGGATTTAACAACTTCACAGATCCTCTAACAGGACTGGACATTGTGAGGCCTCTATTAGTTTGCACTTGATCTGGGTTTTGAGTTAAAGAATCTGCATACATCACATCCTCGATTCTTGACATTACAGTGAAAGCTAAGCTTTCAAGTATCCTTGAATAGCTCTCCAATATAGCTTGCCCAACATCCTGAAAAAAGGAAATATAAAATCAATAATCTGTTTTAAGTTATGAAGATAAGTACAATCCCCTAAAAACTCTCCAATTTGTTTGCAGATATGCTTAGGCGATTTAAATGTGATGATACAAATCCACCCGACAATGATGATAACGATAGTTACAAGTCCATAGGATCAGGAAATTGATAAAAGGTGAGGCTAATTGTTTGAGAGTATTGTTACCTTATTGTCTTGAATCTTGCTTATGTCCAGTGCTGACTGAGGGATGCCGGGAAATCTTTGCTTGAGAAGGACTAGTATGGTTTCTGCTCTTTCCTCAAACAACTCTCTCTTTCCGTGCTTACAGTTGAAGCCCAAGAAGATTTGTTGTCCTTATTGTTCATCTTTTTCTTCCAGATAATTATGGATGCTTCTATTCTATTTTTAAGATCAAGAACTTTGTGCTCGGTTGACATATCCAATGTTGATAGGAAATGGTCAGGATCAAAGTAATCCAATGTGATGTTTTTGTAGATTTGCTCACCAAGGCAGGCTTTCCCATTCTGAAAAAGTAGAAATAAGAAAATTTGAATCAAACTTATGAACCATTCCATTGGCACAAATTTGGACTAGATGATTAATGTTGTACCTTGGAAGGGATTCCATATAGCTCTCAGGAATCTCCATTTCTGATAGAACTTGAGCATTTATAGCCATGGCTGCTTTTAGTACTTGTGACACAGAATCCTTTTGAAATTGAAGCCATCTTCTTGAAACATCAGAGAGACCATTTGGTGGAACCTGTGGCTTGGGCAGCCACCATTTCTCATCCTGTCTTTGAGTACTTTTCCCTTTGTTGGCCTGCTCTGAGTCTCTTTTCACATACCAAAACTCATTCTGATCCTTGAAGTTGTCTAGATAATCCTATTCCACAAAGAAGAAACAACACAAAAAAATTAATACACAAAACTAACAAAAGATCAGAGAGGAATCAAAAAAGAGAGAAAAAAAAAGGAGAAGAAAGAGTTGCCTAACAATGAGCATTGCATCAAGCTTGCGCAGGGCAGGGATGTTCATGAGGAGATCGTTGCGTTGCCGGGTTGTCATGATCTTAACATTCACAAAACAAAATCTTCAAGTTGATGAACCAAATTTGATTATAAGACCATCAAATGTGATACATACGAATATGGAGAATTTAGCTATACCTCCATAGATGTTCCATCTTTGGTTCTCTGGTGGGAAGGGGCGAACTCCACAATATGATCTGTTACAGACAAAAGCCAATCAATCTCCTTCCTCCATCTTGCCTTTCTCCCCGGAGACATGGGCTCCAAACGTGTTTGCTCCCCAAAAACAGACGCTGCATTTTCCATACACAAATTTCTAAATGAGGCCTCATACTAAACATACCCATGAAATCATATAAGATTTCTGCAATCTGATTACATAGTTCTAGTTATTATACTATTCATGATTCATTCCTTTACATTTGTGCTCTCTGGTTCATAACTTCTCCTAAAAGTTTTAAAAAAGAATTGAGAATTACCGGCATGGTTGGTGATTGCATTAGACAAGGCCAAAGCAGAGGAGACACCCTTCCCTCCACCAGACATGTCTTCCCCCAACAACAGCTTCGCAAACCTCTCCTTCATCATCTCCATATCTGTTCCCCATCAACATCAAAATCATGCAAACGATACACAAAAGAGAGAACCAACGCACATAGAATTTGACATGAACATACCAGAGGACATTGTCTCCCCACCCTGCCCAGCTGCAGGGCTCTCTCTGCTAAGACGGCTGTTGGGCGCATTCTCATGACGATTGAGAGCACTACCAATGATCTTAAACTCCAATGGACGATCGAACAACCTGTTCCCATGGCTTCTAGACGACGCCATCCCCTCCAAAGACCAATCACCATTGGATGGCAATCCCTGCAGCTCGTTCATTCCACCTCCCACCACCAACGAGTTGCACTTGTGTGTTGATCAGCAGGGAAGCCTCTAACCATGAAAAGAGACGAGACCCATGATTGTAGACAGGGAGAGATGGATCAAAGTGAGGTTTCTATGACATTGGTCCTTAGTGATGTTAGAGATTGTTTTGGGTGTATGGGGAAGAAGAGAGAGACGTGAGGTGCATGTTATTAGGGAGAGGAGGTGAGAATTGGAGGTTAGTGAAGGACGGAGGTAATAAACAAAGAGGTTCGATTCTGGTTGAAGCCGTTGGTTGGTCGGTCGGTTGTTGTTTTGTTACGTAAGGTTTAAAAAATAGATTTTCTTACAAAATACCATGCCAAAACACGCACACCTTATAATTATATTATTTATTTATTTATTTATTTATTTCATCTTATTATCATATTTAGGGCGGTAACTAGCTAGAATTAGCTTGGGCTCCGCTTGGACTATGCTTGCTCATTAGGTGCCTCATTCGCCAAAAGACCACGAATGGTTCGACTTGAAATTTTAAAAACTTAAGTTATATATACATGAGTTGCAGCTTATATAGCTCATTGAAGTTGCATTTTTATGTGAAATAATTTAGTAGGTCTCACTACTTAGAATTCATGTAGAGAAATAAAAAATAAAATAACTAGGATAGTTATAAAATTTTAATTCAATCTAATGCTTTTAACCATTTCATCTTAATTATCAAAGTGTTTGTTATAAAAACTAATTTTAAAATATCTATTAATTAGTACATTTTTAAAATTTTAAAAATAAGTCATAATGATGTAAAATAAAATAAAATTTTATCAAGCTTTTACTTATAAACTCAACTTTTAATACATATACATATTTTTTTATTAAACTCACTAAAAATAGTTCAAATTATATATATGTAACTCATACAAGTTATATGAGGTTATCCTTTTCTTATTGCACTAAAAATAGTTCAAATTATATATGTAACTCATACAAGTTATACGAGGTTACCCTTTTTTATTGTTATAATCTCCTAAAAGATAACTATCTCGATTTCATATAAAAATTCGTATAGTAACTCCCATTGACTTTTCTCAAAAAGTTATTTATGCATGCATTTAATCTTTTCAAATACATAATATTATGTTGTAGTCTTAAAACGTTCCAAGTGCAAGAAACGACTTGACTTTTTTGCAACGCTATCTCACATCAGTAAATTTGCGTATGGCTTTCCCAATTCGAGAAATACTTACATTGTGGCAACTAGTCAGAAAAAATCAAAAAAATCAAAAACTTAAAGGTTTCTACTACACAGGAAAGGTCATTTATACCAATATAAATAAGGTCATTTATATCAATATAAATAAGATCATTTTATCAAGGAAATATTTTTTCGAATTGAGGGAATTTATTTAGTGTGAAAAGAACTTCGGCCTGTGTAATGCTTTTGTCTCAAATTTAAATCTAAACACTACTCTTAAGGCGGTTACGTGAAAATCACAAACGGTTATACTTAAAATATTTTATAGTTTAAATTTAATGGTCATTATTATCTCTGAGCTGGGTGTGTAGAGACGGGAGCGTCTTAGAAACCACAAATTCGTGTCAAATAAATCGGATCAAAATTTGCCTCTCAACATTATAAATCCCCTCTTCGTTTCTCCAAAACAAAAAAAATCATATGTGCTAAACCTAATAGTAAAAACGTAAATATATATTATAGATCTAAGGCGAGCCACTACCTGAAAATTAATTACAATCACAACCCCTCAATTTTTGGTTGAAACACATTTGGAATGGAACCAATTTTTTGACAGGCTCCTTCAAGGACATCACCATCCAAGACAGGCCGTGAAAGGCATATTAAATAAGAATAGAAAGAAAAGCAACAACAACAATATTATAGTTTGTAATTTTTGAATTAAACTAGGCAAAGATGTCGTGTCATGCATTGTCTATGTTAGAGAAAGACTCTGATTTAATAGATAAACTCTAAATTCAATGATGATGAGAAGATAATAGACACTGATTTTAGAGATAGATTCTAATTAAAAGAGATATATTATAATAATTTAGTAATTGTTATATTTTGATTAGTTAAATCTTCAACTTTTTATCGGCACGAATTTATGTTCCTCTTTTATTAAGAAGAATTTATATAAATATGACAACTCTTTTCAAACTTCTACTTAAAATATTTCAAAATGTATATCTATCTACATATATAATATCTATATTAAGCAAATGCTAAACTTTTAATAAGAGATTAACAAATGACTTATTATGATTGGTTATCCCTGTTTTTTATCTTTATCTACTTTGTAATTTAATTAATTGAAAATTTTTAAAACAATAAAAAATTGTGTTTATCCACAGTTATTTTCATCTTTATCTGATTTGCAATTTGTTAAATAAAAAATTCCACACAAAAATAGCCAAGGGGCGGCCAACGACGGCTGGCCCCCTCTAAGGGGCGGCGCCCGTAGCACCTAAAAAAGCTTATTTTTTCTTTTTAAAAAAAATTGTTTTGAGGGTAGTTTTGGTATTTTAATTAAATTTCCTTTTCCTTGGTAATTTGTTTTGATTCTCCCACCACCAAGTAATATCAAAAGCCTTCTCCCTTTCTCGGGTCAACAGCTCTTATAAAAAATATATAAAACTCAAACAAAGTGAATCATTTGAATAGGGTTAATTTGAATTCCAACAAGTATGAATATTTATAATTTGAATATATTGATTTTTAAAAATAATAAAATATAAAAGAGCTATAAAATCAAATAAAACATGTGCCACCGAACGTACGAGAATAGTTTAATAAAAAGATATAATTTTAAAAGGAATATATTTTTTAGAAATTATGTGTAAAAAATAGGATACACATTTTAATAAAATTTTGTAAGTACAATTTTAAAATGATACATATATGTAAAAAATAGTTTCGGATTTGGCAGCAGATCAGTACATAATATAAAAAGAAAGAAGAGGATAATTAATTGTAATTAAGTTATCAACACTAAATAGTATTTTTATTTTGGAAATGTTTATGAAACACTAAATAGGCCTTCAAGAGTTGTTGTAACATTAGCAAGTAGCAACTTAATTATTTCTGTTGAAACAACTATTCAAGGCCATCTTGTTCAAGACCTCCTTCCAATAATCTCAAAAAATAAAAACGGCAGTCAATTCACCTTCTTTAATTAACCTGCAAGGACTCTCAGCCAACAAAATGTTTTCTCCCTTAAAACTGTTAAAACTTTTAAAAGTAGTCATCCATGCATATATAGCACTTTAGTTCATTTTTGCATGCTATTTGGAAGCTAGAAACCAACTAAATGTGAGAAGCCACAAATAAATAACCATTATGATCTTTCAAACAACAATAGCATATATATATATATATACATGTGTGTGTATAGTACACACGTGTGTGTGTGTGTAAAGGATCCCATACTCCAATTGTAAGTTGGTATTAAGTATTGTCGTGCTGCAAGTGGTCAGATAATTTACCATTTTATAGATAGTTTTGAATTAAATTAAAATAAAAATAATTAAGTATTTTTTAAGTATAACCATTTAACGCCTATAACATAGGTACAAGAAGCCACATGGAGAATCTACGTTTAAAATTTGGAAACGTATATTTTGTTTTCCATGTTTTTAATGTGAGATTGTTGCAGTTGTTTTACTCTTTTTTCTTAGTGATTTGCTTTGCCATCATTTATGATGTTCTTGTATGCTGACTACAGAGTTTTGGTTGTGTTATTTCCTCCTGTTTTCTTCAGATACATACCTTTTGCTTTCATGATTAAGCATCCTGCATATTTCCTTGTGGATAGGAATTATTTCTTTCTTACTTTTTTGCACTTGAGGTAGATAAGTTTTTTTTTTCAAACATAATGCATACAACTAAACTTGTAATTTGGGCCTACAAGTAGTTCGCCATTATATTGTTTTATTGACCGTATCTCATCAAATTGGAAGGGAAATGGTAAATGTTTTCTTGACCATTTAATAAAATTTTAAAGAAAAACGGTAAAATTAATTGTGTTGGGTCCCTCATCTTACGATGGATATGAGAAGACATGCAAACTTGTAAAGACATGAAGTTATTCTAAGATGTACGAAGAATTTGAGAAGAATTATTGAAAACAATGAATATTTAGTATTTGGTTCTTGGTAACTACGAAGCTGGTTTTCTTTTGTTATCTATATATGTAATTATATTGTGAATGAAATAGAACAAAAGAGAGTACAACTGAAGAGTGTGTGATATTGTGTGCTCTACTGTGAGGGTTTTATAGTGAGGCTCTCTCTAGAGGAGTGAGAGCCTCTCCTCATGGTGTTCATGGCTTTGTCCGATGTGAATACCGGCTTTGTCCGATGTGTGTATCGGTCCTAATTGGAGTGTGTTCTAGTTAGAGGTTAAGAGTATTCCTAATTGGAGTGTGTTTCAGTTAGAGGGAGAGGGAGGGAGTGTGTTTGGTTGGTTGAAAGTGTTTTAATTGAAGTGTGTTTTAGTTAGAGGTTGAAAGTGTTCCTAATTGGAGTGTGTTCTAGTTAGAGGTTGCGGTTGCAGATCTAGACAGGGTCACCATTGGTGGTGCATGTGGGTCACCATTGGTGGTGCATGTGAGAGAAGAAAAAGAAATTATTTGTTGTAAAGAGAAAATATGATTTTGGGTTCTTCGACAAGACCACTATAGTTTATTTTTTTTATCTTTTTCTACCTTTTGTCTATGATTTGAAATGTGGGGTAGTTTTACCCATTTCATGTTTTTTGTTGTGGTTATATTTTAGAGAGGAATATTTCAAAAAAAAAAAAGGAATAGATAAGGTTGAGAATCCTAGTTGTAATACAAGAATCGTAGAAAAATACGGACTTAATCCACTCTACTTCGGAAAAGGGGATCCAAATTGTCCGAAGATTTGTGTTCTTTTTATTTGATTAGGATCAAGTCTGACGTGAATAATATTCCACGACTAGCAACTCATTGATTTTTAAACCGACCCATTTACTATCTATTATTTGATTTACTACCCCTTTATATTGGGACGAGTCAAGAGTCAAATGTTTTGGCAATTCTTCGCGGGAAGCAGAATCCATAGAATTTTGAACCAGAACTTTGGATCTTTGTTCATTTCTCGTAGTAATAATATCGCGAGGTTTACAGCGATAACTTGGGATATCTACTATACGCCCATTAACTAAAACGTGTCTGTGGTTAACTAATTGTCTGGCTCCAGGAATGGTCGAGGCCATGCCCAATCGAAAAAGGATGTTATCCAAGCGCATCTCAAGTAGTTGTAGTAAAACCTGACCCGTTGATCCTTTTGCTTTTCCAGCGATACGAACATATCTAAGTAATTGTCGCTCTGTTAGCCCATAATGAAAGCGCAATTTTTGTTTTTCTTCTAAACGAATACGATATTGAGATCTTTTCCCGGAACGCGGTTGACTTCTAAGACTACTTTCAGATCTAGGTCTTTTACTAGTGAGTCCCGGTAAAGCCCCCAAACGGCGTATTTTTTTGAAACGAGGCCCTCGGTAACGAGACATAAAAACTCCTTATTTTAAAAAAATAGAAAATTAAAAAAAATGCAAAATGGACAGAATAAACTTAAATTAAGACTGAACTAAACGATAAACAAAGGCAAATCTGCTGAAGTACTACAAAGAAGAATGAAATGAATTGTATTCTATATATGGAAAATATTGTATATGTATACATAGGAAGTTAAGTGCCCCCTCCTTATTTTTTCTGTATGGATCTAACTCCCCCGTTTTTATCCATAGTTGGAAGTTCCTACAACATAAAAAATTCATTATCCGACGTTTGGAGAAAAGGGAGGAGCCTTTTCAATATTCCTTGATCTCAAGAAGACGTTGTTATTTTCAATCATGAAAAAAATAGAACAAATAGAACAAGCCGGCTATCGGAATCGAACCGATGACCATCGCATTACAAATGCGATGCTCTAACCTCTGAGCTAAGCGGGCTCGCATAAAAAGAAAAAGTGCATAGAAATTCGGAAAACGCGGGGATCTTGGCTATATTCTATGAATTTTATTCTATTCATTAATGAATAGAATAAAATACATTTTTTCATTAAATGAGTTATTTAACTATTAAAATTATAATAGTTATAATAATATAGGATACTTCAACGATCTCCTGCGATTTTACAAATCCCGACAACACCGTATTAGGTCAAAGTTAGGTCAGGAAACAGGTTGAGTAAATAAAGTGATGTGTTCTGATGGTAAAAAGTAAAAACAACAATTTCTAAATCAAAGTCTTGAATTTAGCTTGGCTAAAGATCTATGAGTTGGGTAAGAAGCAGTGGTTGAATGAATACCTTGTGGGAGCAATTAATGATTGATGGTCATGAAATCAATAAATTATAAGGGCATATACCTTCGACCACACCAAAACGGAGACATAAAATATATTTTAACAAGTCTTCTTCCGTTAACACTATGAAACCCTGAATAGCCGTAATATCTGGTTGAAACATAAGCAACCTACTTCGATTGAAACAACCATTCACGGCCATCTCGTCCAAATACCTTCCAGTAATCCCAACAAATAAAGACGACAGTCAATTTACCTTATAACTTGCAATGGCTCTTAACCAACCAGATGTTTTCTCACTTGTAAAGCTGTCAAAACTTTAAAAATACCCATCCATGCATATATAGCATAGCTCACTTCTACTATTCCGAAGCTAGACACCAACTAGCAAGTGAGAAGCCACAACTAAACAACCATAATGATCTTCCAATTAACAATAATAACATGCAGAGAATCCCATAATCCAAGTCTGTAAGTTGGTATAGTCGTTTTACAAGAAAAATAAAAATAAAAGAATGAAGAACTCACATTAACGAAATCAATACGTACATAGTGTATACCGCCTATAACATAGGTACAAGAAGCCGGCCAGAGATTCTACATTTTTATTTTAGAAACATATATTTTGATCGCTCTGGTACAGCGATAAAATTTTCAACTTGACGAACTACAATGCAGAGCACAGACCGTCAATGTCGTGAACCCCAAATGCGTTGGAAGGTGGAACCACATAAGATTTTATCAAGCTTATGCAGTCAACAATGCCCGCTCTTCCAAGCACGTTTTCAAGGGAGCCATGGAATGCAAGAGTTGATGTCTTCTTATCCATGCTAATGCTGGGCTTTTACTTTTGATTCCCAGAAATGTATTGAATCAAGTCATGCACATGCCCAAATGATAGGCAAGAGATAGCCCACATTCTCTAATAAAGACATACTGACTTGATGGCCTCGAAACATAGATCAAGGAAGGCACCTTCGTATTTCATCTTCGTAAGAAACTACCTATAGTTTTTCAATAAATAAGAGGGACTAGACGAATTTACTGCACTTCCACCTTCAGCATGTTTCTCTGCCTCCTTGCGAGGAGTTCCACACCCACTAAAATCAAGGGCCCGCCTCTCATTCTAGATTCAAGAAGTACAAGGAATCATAAATTTATACCTGAACTAAATTTCATACGAAAAAAAAAGCATTCAATAGAAAGCAGAAACATAACATACCAAGACTCCGGATGCCAGAGGATTGCAGTTTTCCACTTCACTCGCAAGGTTATCTTTTGATGATTTCTGGTCAATAGTACATCTTGCCATGGCATTAGAAACAGTGATGGTGGAACGATCTGAACTAGAGAAAACTCTGGCGCGCCAGCGAACTGGACAGCATTGTGCTCGCTTAAATGCTTCATTAGCTCAATCGCATCACAACTTTTATAACCAGGGCTGAAAAGAAGACCTATATCCTGCAGCAAGCAGCCAAAAGAAAAGTTCACTGGACATTGTTCTCATGTTAATATACATCAAGGAATGTGCTTAATAAAGATACCTCTAATGTCATCTCTGTATCAAATTTTTGACCAGAAAGAAGAGGACTCATAAACCAAGGAGACTTCCAAGCAGATGGTGATTCTAGCCCTTTCTTGAAAATAGGGGTACCATTAAAACTGCAAAATAATAATAATAATAATAAATAAATTTTAAAATGAAAATAAAATCATAAAGGATAACATCAGAGCTTCCAATACAATGTTGTGAAAACATATGTTCATAGATAGAATCTTATTCAATCTAAGAATAGAACAATTGCATCAGTGTGTGCAACAAAAACTCCATAACTGCAACAAAACGAAGTACAGCAATTTGAGCAAACTGCAGCCAAATTTTAAAAAAATTAAACAATAATAAAACATCTCCACACACAAAAAAAATAACAAGAATAATAAAATTGTGCTGCATGTGAGGGATATTAGGATCAAGTGTACATACTCAATAAGTAATAGAAAACAGTTCCAAAGTTTTTAAAGTAAAACAGCACCCGTGAAATAAGTTTACATGCTGCTATTATTGATGACATTATTAAACATCCCCAGCACACACACACACACAATCAAATCATACGTTACATGATAAAGGTGTTAGGACTAAGCGCATACTCAATAAATAATCAAAACAGTTCCAAATTTTTGAAGTAAAACGACGCCTATAATTAAGTCTTACATGCTACTATTATTATCGACATCAGCTTCGTGAAACATCCCTTTGCCCTTCTCTATCTTAACATGCAGAGGATGAGGAACAACCAAATGGTGGCCTTGCTTTCTTTCACTGCTACTTGGAGAAAAAAGGCAAGAAAGCCCTGGAGATAATTCACTTTGGTTTGATGCAAGAGTCTGTTGGTGGATTTGTGTCACAGGAATCCTAGCACAATCAGAATCTTTAGTCGGTCCATCCGTATCATGATTAGTGCTTTGATTTAAAGGATTGTCTTTATTATGCTCTGACAAAACTCCATCAATCTTCTGTATAAAAAATCAATCATACAATCAGAATGATCCCCACAAACTCTCTTGCAAACATGTGTAAGCGTCGAAAGAAGAAACAGCCAAGAGAGATATGGTACACTACTACAATGAAAACACACACCAGGAAAAAGAATTTCGCAGATAAATAATAGCACAAATAGTGCAAAGAGCCAACATATGTTGAAAACGAATTCCACTACAGACAAAAGTCCATTTCGAATAATTTGATGAGAGGTAATATAAGGAAAAGATATACCTCTTTCTCCCTAGCAACACCACTTCTCTTTCCCAATGATTTATCCATCAGATAACCTTCCCCCGATACATTTATGTTGCATTCTTTGTCGTCACCTTCTTCCCTTGATGCATTGCAAACATTTTCCTTATCCATAGAAGTTGCAGATGTTTTCTTCTTCAAGTATGATGGAGAAAACACAGCTGTGTCAATGGCCGAGAAAGTAGGTCTACAACATCCAATTTCATCAAATATAGTTTCTAGACGAGCCACATCCCTCCCTAGTTTTTTGTCACTCCTTCGTTCAGGCAAAGGCGACAGTAGATCACGATGTCTTTTCTTTAATATTGAAGAACTGTGCATAAAACTTTTTGCAGCGCTCTTTAAAATGGCCTCAGGAGTACCATCACGCGTAGGTGATTGCCAAAACTTATAGGGAGAAGAGCAGTTCATTGATGACATCATCAGTTGCCGAATACCTAAGGGACTATATGCCTCACTTCCAGATTGTATAAGGTCACAGCTAACAAACGGAATGTCAAAACTTGGGAAAGGAGAAGGCTCATAAAGAAGGCCACCAGTAACTTGATGACTGTCCCTTGTAGGTGTTGAGCCTCCATCAACACTAGTTAAAGCACCAGCTTCTGATGTTTCTGGAGCCAGGGTATTCATCGAAGTGGACTCCAGAAGATTGGTCAGATCATCTTGCTCGGTGGATATGCATAATTTGCCCCCATCACCCTCTGAAAAGGAGACACCAGATTCATTCTGATCAGCAAGTGTGCCTGGTGGACACGATGCAAGCTCTAAATCCTGAATCCCTGCAGATATGTCTCTTACACCAGCATCACTATTTTGAAAAAAGATTTTGCCATCAGAATAGAACATTGAGGGTGAAGCAACAGCCAAGAAAGTTTGACAATCTGAGCTTGCAGGTACTGTAACTACCCTTTGAGGATAAAATGACAGTTTTTTACTTATTTCTGAACCTTGTATGTCAGATTGGGAAACCATAGGACGTGGACAAAATTCATCAAGATAAACAATACCGGAACAATCCATGGGATCCCTTGAATGAAAAACTGCAGAAATTTTTTCATCTGCAAACTTGTTTGCACCATTATCTTGCGAGATTCCATTGGCGAGAGTCTCAGGATCCGTCATGTTGTTCTCTGGAAAATTAGAAGCATTAATTGATTGATTGCCTGAGCTATGCTGGTGAAAAGTAGAAGCTAAGCTACCACCATCCTGCAAGATGTGATCAGAATATATCATACCAGGCAGGTGGGCAACACAATGTGTTTGTGATGGTGCACATGAGGCATCCTCCATAGAAGGAACATAAAAATCATTGGGGCTTTCAAAAGAAGATTGAGAGTTCTGAAAAGACTCTTCTCCTGTCAATAGCTGAGGAATATAATAATCACTGGAATTTCCGAGTGTGGATTGAGAATTCTGACTATTGCCCTCTCTTGCCAGTAACTTTTCAGATTTAATGGCAACCAAAGATTCGGTTCGACAGCAATCTGACACTTCTCCTAACTCTTGTCTATCATTGCCAAGATCTGGGTCAGCATTTGCTTTATTCGGTGTACCAGATGATGAAGCACATCCACCTCCAATTTCTGCGTTAGGCAGAGCCTGAAGTTGTTGTAGCAGTCCTGACGCTAAATAAGACTCCAACTTTTTCTTCACTGAGCTGTTCCAGTGGTTCTTTATTGCATTATCCGTCCTGATTATGTGATAATTGTCACAGAAATTAGCTAAAAATGAAGCAACGTCTAAAGAAATCATTAAACCAAACAGCATCCAATAGTAGACAGAACATAGTTTCTAGTACTCCCTAAATGGAACGCAAAACACTTTTCTCAACCATTTCATTAGCTCCAATCAGCGTACCTTCCAGGAAGAAATTTGGTTAGCTCAGCCCATTTGTTACCATAAATCTGATGGGCTTGAATGAGCTTTAACTCCTCCTCTTGTGTCCAAGCCTCCTTGTTTATAGCAGGATTCAAATGATTATGCCACCTAACAAACAAACATTTCACCTCGGCATTGTCAAAAATCCCTACATCCTATTAACGATAAGAACCTGGTCCCTAGAACCTATTATAATAAAAAATCAGATATTATCTGAAAATTAGTAAAACAATCTCCTCATAACCTAAATATGAACGCGTGTTATTGTTCGTTGATTTTAGAAGCATATACCTTTAATGTTTGAACCTCAAAGATAAACCAGATTAAAACTATTTAATGGGAAAAAAATTGTGCAAGTACACTGGACATCACACTAAGAAGGTAATTACACTCCAAGACGATAATTACATGCTAAGAAGATAATTACACATAACTATTACAGTTTGCACCTTTCTCTGCATTGCTTTCCAATGCGACCAGGTAAAGACTGTGCAATAGTTGACCACTTTTTGGCACCATATGTGTTCACCAGCTCAATAATTTTCTCATCTTCCTGAAAATGGGAACAAAGTTGTAGTCATAAATATATCCAAAAAAAGGAAAAAAGATAAATTATGGATAGGTTCCAAACATGCTACCTCTTTTGACCATGGCCCTTTCACAAGCTCAGGATTCAACACTTTTTGCCATCGGTGTAGGCATTGGACATCACTTCGGTCAGCAAAGCATTCAGCTACAAAAATAAAAAATAAAAAAACAGAAAAAAAATATATGTATATATAATCTGAAAAAAATATTTTTAAAAACTGTTCATTCTTTCAATTATCCTTAGCAAGTAAAACTTGATGAATGTTAAAAATTTTAAGATTTGAATCTTGTATACCTATTTTCTTCCAATTTCTTCCTTTGAAACGCTGAACTGCTTTGCAAAGTAGTGTATCCTATGAAGAGAATTATATGGAACTAGTTTCAGAAACCAATAGAATTTACCAAAAAAAGCATTTATACAAGATCCTCGTTAAAGTGTTTAAAAAGTTGTTTGGGAGAATACAGTATCTCAGGATATCATATGCCAAACTAGCACCTGCATTAACTTTATCTGACATGTCATGAGTAAAATTTAATGCAGCATGTAATCCAAGTGAAAAGGCAAATGGAAAGATAAAAATATTTAGTTCATCATATTTTAAACCTGAAACTTCTTATAGTCTTTTACTAATCAAATACAATAACCTGTTCAAGTGGAACTGTAGATCTAAAGAAAATATTTACATAAACCAAATCAATAGAAAAAATTTGTCAGTCCCACCAACAAACCATTCCAGCATAGCATATTAGGTCAAATCTATACTTAACCATATATATTGAGGAGATACCTACTGCACAAACTAGTTATATCATTGTTACCTCTTCAGCCGTCCAATTGCCCTTTGATGATCGCCTTGTTGGTCCACCAGTTCTCCTATATAAACAAACAAAAGATTAATAGCCAACTAATGCAGATGTTATATAAAGAACTAAAAAATATATAACAAATATAAAAAAACTATTTGCAAAGAAAATCTAAATAGCAACCCTATTTGGCAATTTAAGATGAGTAAAACAACATAAAAATTATCAAGCCAAGCATTAGTTAGATACTTTATATGAACAAAAAACCAAATACCATGGAATTGGAGTAAATAAAAGATGTGCATTCATGAGAAAATAACAAAGTGAAAGATGATATTAAAATTGGAGCCGAAAGTACCCCACAAATGGCCGTGGATTTTGAAAGCTATCTGAAACCGCATCACCAAAGCAATTAGCAGAAGCTTCACCTCGCTTTGAGCTTCTAGGCCTTTCACTTGCCATTCTCTTTTGTGAGGCAAGTGCAGTGGCATGAACCAGAATCAAATTGACAAGAGCTTCCACAATAACAAAACTCCAAAGTCATGATAGTTCTTCTAAGTTCTAAGTGATCATGACAGGTTTCGCTTAGGAAGGTGAGAAATTGAGCTGCCATATGAAAAGCAACACACACAAATAGTTTATTACGTGTTACAATTTACAACGGAGAACATACAAGTGGGTGCAGAGAATGGATTTGGCATAACTTGTCAACATAAAATGCAATGAACGAATATGAAGCTATTTTAAGTTAGAGCCCACTTTCTAAAATGGAAAAAAAAAGAGAAAAAGAGGCTTTTAGAGTCAATTCTGAGAGTGCTCTCACTTGAATCGCAAACATCCATCAACAGGCATTCGGAAGCAGGATTTGGTAACCAAACCAAAGTTTTACCAAAACTGATCAGAACCGTCAGTAACCGAATAACTGAAGTGCACCATAAGTTAATAAAAAAAAGGTTTACTTGATTATTTAATCAAAATTATACCATAATTTAGCAAATATAATCTTTTAAAAAATAATTTCAAACATATATATCATATTAAACATATCAAAATTTACCATAAAAATAAAGAAATTTCATCATAAATTTTGTTATTTTGGTTAAGTAAATTCGATTCAGTTCTGAACCTAAATATCAATATGCACTCCGGTTAGTCCACAACTCTACCAAAAGCCGAACTGAATTAATTAGTGAACCAAATTGATAATTCGGGTAGGTCTTCACCATATTATGTTCACCCCTGCAAGATACTGTCTTTCCAACATAATGTCTCATCAAAACATTAACAGCTGAGCTATTAAAAAAACTGTAGTATAGAAAAAAATAAAACGAAACATTAATAATGACTGATTGAAACTAAAGAATCGTTAGGAATCGTAACATTAAATTGTGTTCAAGCAAAAAATAAAAACTATATCAAAGCAGGAAAAGGATCATAAAGTGTCGCTGCTGATTGAATCCCCCCCCCCAAAAAAAAAACAAAAACAAGTCCCACATTTAAAAAAAAATCTCTAACTAAATAATAATCCAAAAACATGCTAGACATAACTGAAAGATACATTTTTTTCAAAAATATGCTAGACATTTTCCACATAGAGATCACCAACTGAATTACCCCAAAAATCCACAATTAAAATGCCATTAACACTCCTGAAAATTCAAAAACAACATTAAAGAAAAAACATACAAAGAGAATCTAAAAAAAAAACAACAACACACAATCTTTTTCGACCAAAACGTAAGAAATTCTCGTCAAAGAAAACACCAGCTGAATCATATCAAACCTCCCTCCACAATAAAATGCCAACCGTGATTCAAAGACACCAATGTAAAAAAAAAAACAACGCAAAAAAAAAAGCAGCAAGACACAATCTTTCCACCAAAACGCAACAATAATTCCCACTAAAATGATCACCAGCTGAACCATCAGACCACAAAACAGATCCAAAACACTCCTAATTTCCCAAAAAACGCTCAATTCCCAACTAAAGCCCACCAAATTCCCCCCCCATCAAAAAAAAAGATCCCCCAGCTGAATCATCTCAACCCCCTCCCCCACCTCCTCCTCCAAGTTTCCAACGAAACACAGACCAAAAATGCCACCAACGATTCGAAAAACACAAACAATTCCCCCCCCGCCGCCAAAAGAAAAAAAACACCCCACCATCACAAAGAACCAAACAATCCAAGAACACCACAATCAACCACCACACCACCCAAAAAGAAAGAAAGAAAGAATACAAGAATCCAAAAATGCAGGGGGGAAAAAAACGCACCAAGATCAGAGCCGAACGGCCACCTCCACCAACCAACCCTCCGATCCGCCGCCGATATCCTCTCCGATCGATCGACCCGACGAATTCGAGGTCGAAGTGGAAGAAGACGAAGGAGCGAATTTGAAAATGGGAAGGGCGCCCCCACCCTTTCAAAAACCCTATTCAAACGTTGCAAAACCCACTTTCCCGTTAATTATTAATTAATTAATGTAAAAAAACTAATTATTGGAAAAACTCGACTCCATCGGGACGGTCCATGTGATGGGATGTGATTTGGACCGTCCGATGGTGGGTTTAATTTGAGTTTTAATGAATGGGCTTAGGTGGAATATAAGCGGCTTTTGGCCGTTGAGGGGAAGGGATTATTATTTATCATTTATTAAACGGACGCGTCCACTTTGAAAGGAAGGGTGACCATTTCAAATGTGTCTCTTTGGAAAAGGTGCAAATTCCTTTCAAAAAAAAAGCAAATTTCTGGAATGGGTGTGCTTGGAATCTCACTTAGGAATATAAATATTTGATATAATTTTTTGGCACAAAATTTTTTTACGTTACAATTGTAAAAAATAACCAAACTTATTAAGTTAATTTGACGATTTAAGTAAATTGTTACGATTATAAAAAACCATATTACAAATTATCATTAACTTTTTTAAGTGTGTGTGATGTGGCACAACAAAGATTCTTAAAATTACAGCGAGTTGCCATGTTTACAAGTAGACACCTAAAGAATCAACAAAAAATATTTATTTTTATAATTTATTAATTTATTTCTTTATTATTACTATTATAGAACTATTTCCTAATATCATAATAAGTACTTCCTTTGTCACCAAACAGTCTAACCAAAGTGGGTAATTTTTAGTGGGTAATATTATTATATTATTATAGGATAATTCAAGTGGATAATATTTTAACATGGGCTTACTCTGGGCAAAGAGGGTTGTATTTGAAAATAAGTTTTTACTAAAAAAAAGAATATTTGTTGATATTATCGTGTAGTTAGCCACCCCTAGGCAAGCCTAACGGGCCCAACTTGAGGCCAATGTTGGCTGCCCCCAAGATTAGGGTGCTTATCGGGCTTCCTTTTGTCAAAATAAAAATAAAATAAAATAAAAAATTGGTCTAGGGGGTGTTATATTTAACCTTGAGGCAATTAAATTTGGTTGGCCTGGCCACTAAAGACAGGCAATGAATAGATTATTTTTAAAAAAATAAATTAATTAGAAGGCAATTTTACTGTATAATAATTTTTCCACTTTTGATAGTTATACCTGATTTCCCTTTGTCTAGTAATATTGAAAGCTTGTTTTGAAAATTGTTTTACATGTTTGAAAATGTTAGACATTTTCTTACTAGCATTGTGGTAGCATATCACATCATGTTAGAACAACTCCTCTTTAACTAATGTTATTGTGCAACAGGGTAGAGTAGCTCTCGCATGTGTATGGATATAATAATTCGTACTATTAAATAGGCGGGTCCACGCTCCACGGCACACAAAGCGCTACTCCAACTTGTAGCTAGTCAACACAGTGTTTAAATTGTCATGTCAAATCATCTGCTTTCGTTTGATCACACAAGTCTAACTTGATCCGTTGCAGCCCGCTCCTAGTGTAGAATATAGATTATTAAGTACAAATAATTCGAAGCGCTGCGATGTCTACTTTTTATTACGTAAAATGCATCAATATCACGACTTGCCTAGGACTTATGTAAATGAAATGAATACATCACAGGTTTTCAAGGGATTATTACCGAGTATCAACCAATTTTTTCCAAGATATTGCAATTTTTTAGAAAGAAATTTAGGCATTGTTTTAACTTTTAAAATGATAATCGAATAGATTTTATCGTCCTTAAAGAAATTAGAAGGATACCATCTTTTAAAAATAGATTGAATCAGTTTCACATCTAATACTTGGGTGTGATAAAAACTTGTATATCAAGGGCTTGCGTCTAAAGCTTCAACTTTAATTTACTTGGTAAGAATATTACAAATGATATTAGAATTAGCCCTGAATTGGGCTAGATTGAGCGTGAGTTTAGCGCATTAGTCAAGGAAAAAAATTTCCAGGCTTTCTCAATCTCACGTACTAGGTATGCACTTACATATTGAGGAGATTAAGTTTAAGTATTTAATTTTAAGTTAAATATAATTATATTTGATTTCAAATCTTGTTTTTGAATTCTTGCCCAAGTCAACAGGTAGTTGGATTTGATTTGAAAATGGCAATTCTAATTAAGTTTATAATTTTATTTGAACTAAAAAAATTTATTTATTTATATCTACTTAATTAAGGGTTTTTACCTATTTTCAGTAACTCTTTAGGGATCCATTTTATGCATTTCATTTTGAATTAATAAATTTTTTATTCTGTTAGTACCAACATGGTTAGGAATTATTACTTTTTAATAAAGCTAAAATTCTGAAATAATAAGATACACGTTGACTTGCCTAATAGATGGTTACAACATAAAATAATAAGACATATATAGACTTTTTTAATAATAGATGGTAAATACAAGAGAAACGTGGCAAATTCATGCGAATTAATCAAGAATGTGTGATGAACAAAGGTGAGTTTTGCCTTGATGTTATACAATTCTATAGATTTATTTATACATGTTACACATTGATTATATAAGAAAATTATGCAAATTACAAACACAACGATTATTGATTGCCTTTATGTGTTATGATCATCTAGTATGTTCGATTGCGATGTTGATTAATTTGGTTGACCAGATTTGTCACTAAATGAAAAGTTTTTAAAGACTCGCCCAACATAATCAAATTTAAATAGTGATTGATCTGATTAACATGATTTGTCTCTACGTAAAAGTGCTTTCAAAGACTTGTATAATGCTCTCCGTCAAACTCATGGCTCATCGCCTGTGGAAAAAGTTACCAACTGTGAGTTTGACCGGTGAACGATCACGTTAGATCGCAACTTAGGCCCTTCGTCACATGTTGGAATGTACTAAACATTTAAGCAACCACACCAAGAAAAGCAAAAAGCATCGACTGTATAGTATACCGGCAAATTTAGATGAAAGAAATTTGAGAACATAGTTGATACAATTGGAATGGGACGTTGAATCGGATTGAAAGGAAGTCATTTAATTACCATCCATCGCTACCGCCCCATCCCCTGCCGCCGCCCTGACCATTCCGCGTCCCCTGTCCCCCTCCGCCCTCATCCCTGGTCTCCCCTCGCCGCCCTGTCGCCCCATCCTTCCACCTTATCCTCCATCACACTCCTAACTAGGCTCAAATATCTGACCCACGGATCGCTCAATTCAGATGGCATCGATTTACGTCATGTCGATTCCCGAATCATTGCATCAAACTGATTTGCATATATTTTTGAAACAAAATCTTACTTATTTAATTTAGATGCTATTCTACTAAGAATCGGCTAATTTTTGCAACCATGTTTGGAAATACTAGTTTTAAAAGAAATTTCTTGATAACTCAAAAAGAAAAAAAATTATGATAATAAAATTTAATGATTTGAAAATAGGTAGCGAAAGTTTGAGCTCATATTTTAATATTAGCTTGGGCTAATACCTAGCAATATCTTCTATATACTCATGGCCATTTCTTTTAGGAAACCTTGGCGCATAGGCTCCGGGCTGGTGGTAGTCTTATTAAGTAAATATAAGGTCAACTAAAAGTCTCCATGAAAAAAAGAAAAACAAACATAACAAATAATATAAAAAATAAATAAACTGGAAAGGAAATTCCCGCACCTGAACCTGGCTCAACAGTTGTGTATGAGTTAACTTGAAGGAAGCCCCAATTTCACTCCTTGATTCAATTCAAGGTATCATTCTCTACCTGCTTCTACTGTGCAAAGCCTCATGTTAAAAAATAGGCAGAATTAATTTAAAATTAAGCAAAATTTCGTACCAGAAGATGGAGAAGGATACTGCAATTGCAACCCCCAAGTCGAATGAAAAAAACACTCTTCATTGGCTTCCTGCAAGAAATGGGATATTTACGATTAAAAAAATAAATCAACAATCACAAATTGAGAGCAGTGGGTGATTCTAATTCAAAGTACTAATAGTAAATAGCCTCTCAACCAATGATAATCTCATTGCAAGAAGGATTCAAGTTAATAATGCTTGTGTGCAATGTGGATCACATGATGAATCAATCCTGCATCAGGTTGCCCAGATGTCAAAGCAATCTACTTTGGAGTTATGGGGATTAAAGTTGAGTGTTGGAAGACACGCCAGCCATTTAATGGATCAAAGCTTGGTTCAATTTTGTTGAAAACGATAAAGAATTAGAAAAGAGCATAATCTTTTCCATAATGGTATTGGTAACCCTTGCCAAGTGCTGGGAAATTGGACATCAGACAAAAGAAACTCAGCAATGATTCCACAACCAAATTTGCTTTGTGATGAACTTTCGAAAAAGTGGCTACATTTTGCATCCTTGGTTCTTATATCAAACGGTTGCAGTGTTTATCAACCTGAAATACTCAATGTCTTCAATGTCATAGATAATTCTCCTTCTAAATTCAATAACCAAATTCATTTGGATGGTAGTTATGTTCCAAATTTTGGAATAAAAGATAAGGTTCTGTTTGGTTAGTATGAAATAGATGTAAATAACATGAAAATTTTAAATGGTCTACCTTCCTAAAAATAGTATATATGTAATATATTGTTAAGAAAATTAGTACATGCTTATTGTAGTTCACATTTAAATTAATCATAATGATTTTTGAGTGGGTTATACATGTGCTCTCTTATATGCAAAATAATTTCTCCCTTTTTTCTTATCTCTTAAGATAAGAAAAATGAGAAAAATTAATTGTACATGAAAGTGCACTTGGATGACTCAATCAAAAGTAATCATGATTATTTTATGTTCTCATTTAAATATAATTATACTTAATATAGATAAAAATAATTTAATTAATATAATTTTATATATATAATATATTATGTTAATTTAATTTTAGTAAAGTTGACCGTTTTAAAAAATTTATGTCATTTACAATACTTTCGTGCCAGCCAAACGGGGATTATATGTTAGGAGAAAAGAATTCAGGTATTTATTGCTCCAAGATCAACTACAAGGGATGAACAAGTGATGGGGAATTGGCAATATGCAGGACTTTATATTTAGCGGAAAATTGGTTACATGGGCCAGTGCTATTTTGCATTGACTGCAACTTGATCATTGAATACGTCATTGGAAATAGAAACGTAAACTGTTCTTTACATCCTACAAATTTCTATTTAGTTTAGAATTATCGAAGTAATCGCGATCAGGGCTGCTAAATAAATGAGCGAGCCGAGCTCACCTTATGCTCAAACTTGACTCGATTAGCTCGAAGTTCGTTTGAACTCGACTCGAAATCAAACGAGTTTCGAGTATATATACTCGAAATCGACTCAATTATTTCTGATACTATTCAAGTTCGAGGTCAAGCTTGAATATATTTAAATTATCAAATTCTAAGAATTTAAAACTGGCTCGTTTGGGAGCTCAAAATAAGATTGTTTGAGAACTTGAAACTAGTTCGTTTAAGAGTTCGATACCAACTCATTTATAAGCTCAAAACCAACTGTTTATAAGTACGAAAGTTGATCATTTTAGAGAAAAATACACATTTATAGAGATTATAAAGTAACAAAATATTCTATCTCACTCACAATTTCGACGGTTTTTCGGCAACTATTACTGGCGGTGGCTACCACAGAGACGGGGTTGGTATGGGGTACCGTTGGCATTGGCTTGACGAGCCCGATGCGTCTACCATGACGACAAGGCCTGCGGAGATGGCAGTTCACCAGAAAAAGGGCAAAGAGGGGCGGTCGGTGGTGGGGTGATGAGATTCGGCCAGGATGGGTGGCGCAAATCTCCACTCTGATTGGGGAAGGTCGCAGGAGGGTCGACAACGTTGAGGCGGTGACTAGATGGTGACGGCAACAACGATTGTCGGCGGGAGCACGGCATGGTCAGGGCAGCTTTGTCACGTCGTGGAGGCTGGGTGTGGCCGATTGGAGAGCAAAATGTTCGCCGGAGGTGGCGTTGAGGAGTGAGAAGAAATGGGTTGGTGGCAATATTATAAATAAAAGTTGATTCGTCTCTGACTCGAGTAAAAAATAAAACTGACTCATAATAAATCCTGAAAAATATCCAAAAAATAAAAAAAATCTCATAAAATATAAAACATAACATAACACCATAATGACATATTCTATAACTAATAACTCACCCAAACTGCCCTATAACGCGTTTTAATATATTATTTAGCCTAAAAATAATTCTAATAATCATAGCATTACATGCATAATTTGTTAACCTTTTGATTTTAGTTAATTAAACCATGACAAACAATTAAATTGTTGTAGTAGAGATTTTCTGCAGGTAATAGATTCATGTTAATTAAAATTAGTTTTTATTCTTTTATTATATTAAAATTATTTTTTAGAATTTATATTATTAGTCAATAATAAGATTTATCTATGATTTTAAATATATTTTGAGTAGGCAAGTAATATTATTTATATTATTATATTATATTATTGAGTCGAGTTCAAGTTCTAATCAAGTCGAGTCGAGTCAAACACTGACTTACTCAAACTCGACTCATACGATTCGAGTTTGAGTTTGAATCGAGTTAGAGTTCGAGTATTTAAATGTCGAGTTTTGAGTCAAGTCGAGTCTAGCTGAGTCAAACCAATTGCTAGATGCTCACGAACTAGCTTGTTTGATTAATAACCCTAATTACGATAACAAAGTAGAGGTACTTAAAACTGAAAGTTTGATCAATTATAAGTTGTGAAAATTTCTTTACCAACACATACGGGTTGGATTCAACATAAACAAATTGAATCCAAACTAACTTTAATCTGATTTTTAAAGAAGTCACATTGAACATATTAGGTTGAGGTTAGGTCAGGATACATGTGAGTAATAAAACTGATACGTTCTGTTCTCCTAAAAACCCAACCATTTCTAAACTAACCAACCAAGCTTTGACTAATAATAAAGATATCTGATGTGAATTATGTACAGGAACAAATAACTTGGCTACATTGCCAATTCTCCAAATATTAGTCCGCTCAGCAGCCTTCCTAGACACTCCCTCCTCGATTGCTCGTCTAGTTGGCCGCCGGAGATTCAACTCCATCCCCTTCCCTGTCTGTGAATTCCATCCTTTCAGGGAATCATCAAATGAGAGTAGAGATGGTTGCGGCATTTTTGGGGCAAAAAGAGTTCCATTTGATTAATGGAAGTCAGACAACAGGTGTTAACAGTGGTTTCTTCAGAAAGTGAGCTTCTAGGTTGGCAATTACCCGATCAGCCATTTCCTTGCTAGTCTCCCATGTATCACTTCCCACATGAGGCAGAAGCACCACATTCTCCAGTTCAAAAAGCTCTTCCGGAACATGAGGTTCATTTTCAAATACATCGAGACCTGCCGCGCCTAGCCGGCCTTCGACCAGAGCAGATGCAAGCTCAGGCTCATTCACTATAGGGCCCCTGCCAATGTTCACCAGCACGCCCTTGGGACCAAGTGCCTCAGTCACTTATCGGTTAGCAATAAGACCGGTTTCATCGGTAAGCGGGCTTGAAACTACCAGAACATCTACATTGGTTGCCAAATCGACAATGCTTGAGAAATATTTATATTCCGAATCAGGTTTCTCATTTCTCGAGTGGTAGCTGACAGAGCACTTAAATTAATAAAGCAAAACAGCGATAATATAGCAGTCAGTAAATTGGGAAAAGAAATACCCCTTTGCTGTATGACTTGTGTAATCCAAAGTCCAGCAAACAGATAAACAGATTCAAATACCGATCGTCGGCGCAAATCCTGCGCATGGCGGCGAGAGCGAGCCCGATGGCGAGGTCGGCGACGTTGTCGGTGAGGAGAGTTCGACCTTGCCGAGGCCGACGGTGAAGGAGGAGACAATCTCGAGGTTGGGGAGGAGGTCGATGGTGGCGGCGACGGGCGCGGACGGAGGGGAGTGGGCAGCGAGGAAGGCGGCGTGGTCGGGGGTGGCCATACTCGGAAGAGGGTGAAGCGCTTGTCGAGCTCCTCCTCCAGAGGTAAGCCATGGCCGGGCACACCATCACAACTCCGAAGCTCTTCGTCGCCATTGCCGACAGTGTCCCTGGTTCCGCTAAAAAATCTGGGAAACCATGCTTTATATATATTTTTATCTTTTCATTTTTAATAACAAAGCAACATATGTTGTGTTATGTTTTCAAAATAACCTATTTTACATGTCAATGATTGAACAATTATTAGAGCTTACTTCCTCAGAAGGGTGCTGGTATGATATATATTCCTATTCGCGTATATTTTGACCCATTATTTATTATTCAGAGGTTATAGGATTTATAAATCTGATAAGACAGGAGATGAGTTTAATTTTAGAGAAACGTAAGCCATTTCTGAGGCACTCAACGGTGGTCTTGAGTATTATTGGTGGTATTGGCCGGACTCACTTTTAGATGTCACTGCCACACTTGACCTAGCTACCAAAGTATAGTTCACCCACGAGCTACGATGAATGTTCATTGAATAGAAACACACCCTATCGATAAGGTGTCATGGAGACCGTGGCTGAGCTGCCACGAGCATGTACAAGGCATGGAGGAGCAAAAGAGCAACTTTACAAGAGTATTGGATCATATTTGAAAGCGTAGGACAACAGTAGTTGGAGCGTCATGAATGTACCATGAGAGTATAACAAAGTATCTTTGGTTCGGGCACGGTAGAAGTGTAACACCCTGCTTCAGTTCACCTACGAAAACCCGGAAATATTACTATTTATTCGCCAATCTACTTAATTCAGTTAAGCCTATCCCAAATTTATCTTCAGTGTCTCAAGAAGGTGATGCAAGCATCTAATTCATAAATGAAATACTTAGGTTTGAACGTTATTCTAAATGAATGTTATGATATGCAGTCAAGTATAAAATAAACCAAATAAGTAAACAACTTAAAAAACTAATTATTTTTAAAACAAAATGGATAGAGTCTCCCCTAAAAGTTTAATAAGGACCACCTTACTAACAACAAGCAGAACAAATACACAACAAGTAGAACAAATATATATATATTAACCACTTTCCTATACCAGGGGCAAGAAAATTTTCTTACCCCAAACTCTAATCTGGATCATCCTTGTGATCAGACGGCCCAGATTTGATAAAAAAAAAATTCTCCACCTCGCCCCCCCCCCCCCACACCCCGGTCGTCCCCTCCCCCTCGGCTCAGCTCCACCCCTCGCCGACGCAGACCATAGACCTCCACACCCCCCCCCTCTCCTTCGCCTCCCTGCATCCCTCTGGTCGTCCCCTCCCCCTACCCCTCCACCCCGCTCCATCCCTTGCCGACACCAACCGTCACCCTCCCCTACCTGTCGTCCCCTCCCCCCACCCCCTCTACTCGCCCCGCACCCCCCCTTGTCCCGTCCCCCTCCGCCCATCGCCCGCTCCCCCCAAGCTTCCCACTCACCCTCCGCCTGCCCCCCCCCCGTCGCCCCCTCCTCCCCTGCACCCCCGCCTTTGCCGACGCCAACCATCGCCCCCCCCCCACCCGTTGTCCCCTCCTCCTCCCCCTCCACTCCGCTCCCCCTCGCCCCCCTCCCTGTCCGCACAGATCCCCCCCCCCCCCACCACCACCACCACCACCACCACCATCCCACCTCGCCACCACCCCGCTACAAATCTATATATATATATATATATATATATATATATTGAAACTTTACCCATAGATATAATATTAAAAATAGAAAACACAGCAAAAACACAACATTCTCTCCCTACATTTCAATTATCATCACGTGCTGATCTTCTAAGCCGAGTCTAGACTCCATTGTTTAACCTGTTCATTTTTATTCACAATTTTCATTTACATGCAAAATATTTTGTCAATTCAGAGAAATGACATTTAAGTTACATCATTCAAAACAATTCAACATTTAACATCATCAAATTCATTCTACAGGTACATGTGTACATTATACATCATTGTTCCTCTGCAGTCCCAACAACACTCAGTCCTTGAGATTCGCACCTACATAGATAATAAAAAACGTCAATAACAAGAGTTACTAGTCCAGAAATAATTAATAACAAATGGACACAGGAGAGCTGACTCTCTTGTTAAATGAAAATATTCTTAATCTTTGTAACGACCCGGCCCAAAGTGCAACATAATGGGCCTAAGTCATTTATTTAAAATGGTTAACTCAAGTTAAAGATCTATAGTCTATTCCAACTTATAAACAAGATCTTCTCTTAGTAGGTATTAGATGTGGGAGAGGGATCTCACAATCCACCCACCTTAGGAAATTTTGTCCCCGAAATTCCTACACGTAGCCTCCATTACTAGCCCCAGCACACGTCCTTCTCTGGCCCATGACTAGCAGCCTTAGCCAATGTCTGTAGTCTAGCCTACCATCTAACACAAAACCAGGTTGCTCTAATACCACCTGTAACGACCCGGCCCAAAGTGCAACGTAATGGGCCTAAGTTATTTCTTTAAAATGGTTAACCCAAATTAAAGATCTATAGTCCATTCCCACTTATAAACATGATGTAAAACCTGCGACTCAAGTCAGGGTTTTATAGTCGTTAGCCGGTCGGTTTGACCGTGGTTCGAGTCAGTTTAGCTTTCAGAACACGTGTGCGCGGCCGAGGCCGACCGTGTGCACGCGCAATGAGGGTTCATGTATACCCAAGTATCGATGATAGTGTCAGATATGCATCAGCAGACTGAGTTATCAGTAGATATGAGAGTATTCAGTTGATGATAGTGTCAGATACGCATAAGCACCCTCAATTTCACGGTCGTTCCCAATGCGATTCTACCACCGTCTGCGCCAGACCGACGTCGTTGTGACGTCGAAGCTCTCCTCTTGACTTCCCCTACATTTCCCCCTTACCTAGAGTCACCGTCGAGGCCGGCCGTGTGTCTGATCGGAGTGACCGACTGCCCCGACTGAACTTGACAGCGCCGTCGGTGGCCATCGCCATAGCGGTTGCCCTTGTCGTCACCACCATTGGGTCAAGCTCGCCGAGACGGTGCTAACCCTTACCTCCGATTGCTCCACCGGAGCAGTCGCTGGAAAACCACGGGAGCTATTGGAAAACCACCGGCACAGTCGTCGAAAAACCACTGGCTCAACTTAACCGCCTTCATCTGTCGGCACCAATTTTGGCGCCGATCGCGAGGTGGTTTTTCCTTCTTTTTTAGTATTATTATATGCATGTTGTGGTCATAGTAGCATATTTGAATTAATTTTATTACCTTCATGATTTTAGTTTAATTAATCGTAAATTATGATAAACAGGTTATGCTTAGCGTAGATTGTGTTGTGTGATGTAAATGCTCACTAATGAAATTGTTACCAAACCACTGAATAGTTAATTAAATGTGTGTTAGCTAGTTAATTTATGAATTTGCACGATTTAGGTTGTGCATGCTAGTATTAAGTTAAATGGATTAAATTGATTAAACCATTGTCACCAAATTAGAATATGTATGTTTTGAAATTGTAATTAAAAGTGCTAGGTAATAAGTAACGAATGAAATCATAAAATTATTAACTTGCTTGACAATTAGAGATTTAGTGTGATTGTTGAGATGATTGTCATGTTTAATAAGACACGCTTCTGAGGTTTTATCACTCTACTCTATCGGTGATTTGATTTATTGATCGTAGGACGTGTCAGGTGGATGATTTATCGGACCCCAACAAACACGGGTCATCTGGTCAATTATTTTTGGAATTAATAACCCTCGAGGATGAGATCCCTCGAGCTTGTTTTCGAAAACCCAGCCCTATAAATAGTTTAATCGAGTTTTCTGTGAGACAAGAGAAGATGAATCGACTCACGTACCATGAGCGGATGTCGTGCCAGTTAAAGCGGGCTCTGGATTAGTGCGTGGCCTGTTCTATTCCCGAGGGATCCTGACAACTCTGTGTTTGAGCTTCTCACACCCAGAGAATATAGAGGTTTACGGGTACTGTTAAGTACAGCGCATGTCCAGACTTGTGGTTCAAAGGGTACTAAAGGCACATGCCTGAGAGTACTCGGCCTACGTGCTCAAGGCCAGGAGTAATATGGAGGTTTGGAGAGGGCTTAGGATAAAAGTTTTACTCGAAGTACTAGAAAAGAAGTGCCGAGAGCGGCACAGTACAGATAGATCAGGATGCTGTTGAGTCAGCTGCTCAATGGCTCCTCTTTAGTTGCCCTTATGAGAGTTCTTGAGGAAGATATATGATTGTTTGCTTTCCATGAGAGTTTGCTCTCATGTTCTAGTTTGATATTAGTTATTTCCAGACCAGTGACACCCGTTGCTGACGTTTTTCTATTATATTTAGGTGAGGATGATGAATGGTGTATGCCGGCCTTGACGAAGGATTAGCGCTTGCATTGCACACACATACCTAGCGCCTCATCGACTTTTGTGTAAGATGTGATGTGATTGTATGATGATTGTGGTTGGATATGGTTGTGTATATATATATACATATGTTTGTGAGGCTCGTATACCTTGTTTTGGAAATGTTTTGAGAAAAGCTTTAATGATGTGCGATGCTGAAATGAAAAAGGAACCAAATGAGCTAAGTATGAATTGTAGGTGGGCTAGACCCAATTTACAAGATGTGTTATTGCTTAAATCCTATTGTGGTGTGCATTATGGTTTTATATATATACCCTATAATGTGCCGTGTTTTTAACAGGTTATCCCCTTATTGCACTTTTAGGGGAGACTCTATCCGTCTTATTCCAGGATTTTCGGGAATTATGTTGCTATTTAAATTATTTTTGTGTGTGGCTATCATCATAACATTCACGAAGTATCCTGCTAGGGTTTTGCATCTCATTCATACATTGTTGTGCATTAGCAGCGTGCTCCATCTTGAGACGTCGAAAGGGTTATGACGTAGCCGTTTAGGTTTTAGGTCAGCAAAATTAATCGGTTTACGAGTAGTTCGATCCTTTGTAACGGTTCCGGTCCGGGTTGAGAGTAAACCAGATTGGGGTGTTACAAGATTGGTATCAGAGCCAACTCTTGATCGATTAAGATGGAAGATGCCATTACAGGTCATGTGTGTGCAAAGCTACTCCGAGTCAAGCCGGCAGGTATGTTTTCTTGATTTACTCGTTTTAGTTTATTGATTTCTCACCACGTAGTTGAATGACAGTGTGCACAGGTTTGATTAGTGAGTGTCAGTCACCATGGTTAGAGCAACTCGCAGGACTCAGACCAGGGATCCATCTCCTTCTCCTCCCAGGCATACTAGTCCTAGTCGTGCGCCCAACGAGATAACATCTAGAAGGCTGAGAGCTCAACCACCATCAGGAGAAGCCAACGTGCGTGCCTCGACTAGCCACTGTAGTTCTCGTAGTCTCTAGACTGAGAGAGATGCAATCATTACCCAATTGGTAGAGACACAGAGGTAGATACAATAGAACCAAGAAGAGTTCAGGAGAGATCTCTGTCAGATAGCCCTCTCCATCACCCGAGTCGAGAAGAGGCCGTTAGGAGATGATGGAGTACGAGGAGAGGCCGCTTCTCCCATGGGCTACCGCCGTTGCCTCCTACTCCATCAGCGCAGCAAGGGACTATCCCTATAGCTCCCTTGATTGCTCCTCTTCAGACTGGGATGGGCATTTATGATAGTGGACCCCCTGGAGCTAGTTGTGGGAAGACAACAAGGGGTAGTATACCGGCAATGGTAGTGTCGCCGTTACCACAGTTTGAGATAGGCGAGGGCTCAACCAGATCTATAGATGTAAGAGATGGTATATTTTGGCAGTATGAACAATTTATGAAAAATGGAGGGTGCTCTTTCCTAGGGAAGCCAGATGCGGAAAAGGTTTTTTTATGGATTTCATTAGCGATTGCCGTGTTTAAGAGCATGGCATGCCCAATGGAACAACCGGTGAAGATGTATGCAGCCACAGTTGAAGAGGCATTAGCGGGCACAACTGTCGTGATAAGATGACAAAGTTCGATGTGATCTTCGGGATGGATTGGATATCCAAGCAGGGAGCTCTAATAGATTATCGGAAGAAGATGGTGACTTTTTGACACGGAAGGCGCCTTTTCTTTTCCAGGGTCAGGGCAGAAACAAAGAGAAAGGCTGGATCTTCTATTAGAATGCAGTGAGATAGTTGGATAGGGGTTGTGAGTTGTTGATGGCTGCTTTGGTGTTGGCGGAACAGAATGGCTCAGGGGACAAGCCCAATGTTGAGCTGATTCCAGTTGTCTGGGAATTTGCAGATGTCTTTTCAGATGAGATCACCGGATTGCCATTGAGAGAGAGGTCGATTTTGCTATAGATTTGATGGCAGGGACAGCACCCATCTTTAGAACCCCGTATAGGATGGCACCACTGGAACTCCGAGAGCTCAAGGAGCAATTGCAGACACTGTTGGATTAGGGTTTTATCTGACCGAGCGTGTCACCATGGGGAGCACCGGTGTTTTTGTGAAGAAGAAGGATGGAAGCATGCGTTTGTGCATTGACTATAGGATGCTAAACCATGTAACCATTAAGAACAGATACCCTCTTCCTCGCATTGATGATCTATTTGACCAGTTGAGCTCAGCAACGGCCTTTTCGAAGATTGACTTGAGATCCGGCTACCACCAGTTGAGGATTAGAGCAGAGGATATTCCGAAGACTGCATTTAGAATGAGTTATGGACACTATAAATTTTTGGTCATGCCCTTCGGATTGACAAATGCACCACCAACATTCATGGACCTAATGAACCGAGTGTTCAATCTTTTTGGATCAATTTGTGATAGTCTTTGTGGACGACATCTTGGTGTATTCCTCATTGAGAGAAGAACATGAGTAGCATCTCCAAACGGTGCTACAAACCCTAAGGGAGCACAGACTGTACGAAAAATTTGTGAAGTGTGACTTTTGGCTTTCAAAGGTTAAATTCTTGGGGCATATTATATCAGCAATAGGGATTTCGGTGGATCCAGTGAAGACAGAGGCAGTTGTACAGTGGGTATAACCGAGAACGCCTTCCGAGATACGGAGTTTCCTTGGTCTAGCAGGGTATTACCGTCGTTTCATATAGGGTTTTTCCTCCATAGCAGCTCCTCTCACACAGCTGACTAAGAAGGACAAACACTTTGTATGGACTGACGAGTGTGAGTAGAGTTTTAGGACACTGAAGGAGAGATTGACTTTAGCGCTGGTTCTCACAATACCAGAGGGGCACGATGACTTTTTAGTCTACACAGATGCCTCAGGAATTGGGCTAGGTTGTGTTTTGATGCAGAGAGATAAGGTTATCGCATATGCATCTCGTCAGCTAAAGGTGCATGAGCGTAACTACCCTATTCACGATTTGGAACTTGCAGTAGTAGTTTTTGCCCTCAAAATATGGAGACATTACCTCTATGGGACTTCCTTTCGACTTTCGACTAATCACAAAAGTCTAAAGTATATCTTCACATAGAAGGATTTGAACAGCCGACAGAGGAGAAAGTTGGAGTTGTTGTCTGATTATGAGATTGATATCTCATATCACGAGGGCGAGGTGAATGTAGTAGCAGACCCCTTAAGTAGGAGGCCAGTTCGAGACTCAGTGGGGATGGCAGCAGTCTCAGTGACCCCGATTGATACACGCCAGAGGCAGTTAGTTGGAATGATTGCTAGACTTTCGATTCAGCCGAGTATTTTTGAATAGATTAGAGCTGCATAGAATGAGGATAAACAATTGGCTCAATGGTTAGAGCAGGGAGTTCATAGAGATTTGGTCAGGGATGCAGTTGGACTAGGTTAGAGTGGGAGGATGTCTTTTTGTTCCAGACATCATTGAGTATCCCGGACTTCGTAGGACCATTCTTCACGACGCCCACACCTCGAGGTGCATAGTGCATCCGGGTGGAGTGAAGATGTATTACGATGTTCGATGATCCAATTAGTGGCCAGGACTGAAGAGAGAGGTTTTTGACACCGTAGCCAGATGTTTAGTCTGTCAACAAGTGAAGGCTGAACACATGCGCCCCGGTGGGACCTTACAGCCACTGAAGACCCCAGAGTGGAAGTGGGAGAGTATAGCTTATGATTTCGTAGTCGGTTTGCCTAAGAATCGCCAGCAGAGAGACACAATATGGGTAATAGTGGATCGACTAACGAAGTCTGTACATTTTATCCCTATTAGAATGGATCGCCCATTATCCACTTTGGCTACCTTGTATCGGGATGAGATAGTACAACTGCATAGAGTCCCGTTGGAGATCATCTCAGACAGAGACCCATGGTTTACATCCCGTTTCTAGAGAGCTTTTAGGCAGCCATGGGCACAGAGTCGAAGTTCAGCACCGCTTTCCACCCTCAGACAGATGGGCAATCCGAAAGGACTATTCAGATTTTTGAGGATTTGCTTAGGGCATGTATGCTAGATTTTGGAGGTGACTGGGCAGAGCATTTGCCTTTGGTGGAATTTGCTCACAACAACAGTTACCAGGCTAGTATTGGGATGGCACCATTTGAAGCGCTATATGGTAGGTCGTGTAGATCCCCAGTGTGTTGGGTACAAGGCAGTGAGCTGATGATAGTTGAGCCAGAGATGGTTCAGCAGACACAGGATGAGGTTATGCGGATTGAAAAGCAGGATGAGGTCAGCTCAGGACCGACAGAGAAGCTACGCTGATCAACGCCGACGTGAGGTTCACTTTATGGTCGGAGAACATGTTCTTCTAAAGGTGTCACCAACTAAGGGAAACATGAGGTTTGGTATGTGTGGGAAGCTTAGCCCGCAGTACATAGGACCATCCGATGTTCTAGAACGTGTAGGTCAGGTGGCCTATCGCTTGGCATTGCTGCCTCACCTATCAGCCGTACACCCAGTGTTCCACATGTCCTTATTGAAGAAGTACCACCCAGATAACTCCCACGTTATCAGTTTCCAAGAGATAGAACTCCTTCCTAACTTGACGTATCTAGAGGACGCAATGAGGATAGTTGATCGTCAAGTGAAGACCCTTAGACGTAAGCAGGTTCCCTTAGTATGAGTGCAGTGGAATCAACGTGGAGTAGAAGCATCTATATGGGAGCGTGAGGACGAGATCATAAGGAGGTATCCTTAGTTGTTCGAGCAGCCAGCTTCTAGACCTGGTACTCCAGTTTCCAACCTTGATTACAGTTACAACAATAGGTTTGACGCCTCCTTGATTTAAAATTTCGAGGACAAAATTTTTATAAGGAGGGAAGGTTGTAAAACCCACGACTCGAGTAAGGGTTTTATAGTCGTTAGCCGGTCGGTTTGATCATGGTTCGAGTCAGTTTAGCTTTCAGAACACATGTGCGGGGCCGAGGCCGACCATGTGCACGTGCTATGAGGGTTCATGTATACCCAAGTATCGATGATAGTGTCAGATACGCATCAGTAGACTGAGTTATCAGTAGATATGAGAGTTTACAGTTGATGATTTTATTTTTTTCCATGTTGTGACCGTAGAATTAGTTTAGGCCGAATAACGCATTAGGATGCGTTAGAAGGTATTCGGGTGGGTTATTAGTTATACGGCATGTCATTTGGATGTTGTGTTGTTTTGTTTGATTTTATGGGATTTTTCCCAATTTTTCTCGGATTTATTCCGAGTTAGTTATTATTCTTGACTCGAGCCGGTGTCGAGTCAAGTTCTATTTACAAGTTTGCCACTCCTATATTTCTCATCTCCCTCCCCCAACCCCCGACGTCTTCACCGCCGCCACCCTTGAGGTTGTCGCCACCATTGCCGACGCCACCTCACCGCCGAACGATGCCGCCCAGCCTGGCCGTGTTGTCGCCTTGCCGCCCCGACCACTCCCGGCCACCTTCCAGCTGTCGCGACGCCGGAAATCACCCTTGATTTCATGGCCGTTCCCGACACAATTCTACCGCCGTCTGCGCCGGACAGCCACCGCCGTGACGTCGAAGCTCTCCCCTTGACTTCCCCTACCTTTCCCCCTTACCTAGCGCCACCGTTGAGGCCGGCCGTTTGTCTGATCGGAGCGACTGACTGAACTCGACACCGCCGTTGGTGGCCATCGCCGCCGTGGCTGCCCTTGTCGTCACCACCATTGGGTCAAGCTCGCCGAGATATAAATAAATAAACAAATAAATTTTATCCCATCCAAGTTCAATGTCATTTACAACTCTAATTATAACTAGATAATTAGTTAACAAATTGGTCTAGCCCTGCCAATACTAAGAAAATAATTAATCATAATCATTCTGTTAGCCATTATAATATTTTCGGGGACGAAAATCCCTAAGTTAGGGAGATTGTGAAACCCGGGTCTAAAGTTTTAAAATATGTATATCAAGCCATAGGTGACTCATACTATCAAACCTACCCAAGGAGGGTTAGTATGGGGTGGAACTGTTCAGGCTAACCAATTAATATTATTATTGTTATATTTGTTAGGGATAAGGAAGTATGAGGATAGTTAGTTGAGTAATCATGGGTATATCTTGGATATGGATATGAAGGTTGGAAAGTTGGATAATTTTGTGGAGATTTTCAGCGTTGGGGGTTGGATGCTCCTCATCTAAATAATCACTTATATACGGGTCATCCCGTCTACCACCTCGCCACCCTCTTCACGACCCCAATCCTTTCCCCTTGTGCTGGTGTTCCATTCTCTTTGCAAGGTACCTCTTCTCGCTACATTCTTCTTTTCGCCCTAGAATTAAAGCAGTTCACATGCATACATATAGCATATATAGGTGTTCCAAAAATTTTCCTATGAGTTGTAATGATTGTTTGGGTGCTTAGCAGGCCATTGAATGTTTGTGTTGTTTTTACTAATTTGATTATATTTTGATCTCTTGTTCTATTATTCTGATGGTCATATACTCAACTTATGGACATCTATAATGTTGGGACTTTTGCAATTATGATCTAAAGTCTTATGGTTATGAGTTGTTTATATTTTGATTAAAGATTCTAGTGGGTATACTATTCTTGAAATAATTTGTTGGGTTAGTACCCTCTTGTCTTTTGTGTCATTGCTCTGCTGTCCAGAGTTCTCCTCTTTTAAAACCCTAATTAAGTTTATAAAGGATCCACCCAAATATTACAAGTGGGGTCCACCAGGATCTCCAGAAATATCAGAAAATTCAATTTTCCTGCCGCCAGCGCTCAAGTGCTCAGCTCTCGACCATAACACTTTCTTAATAAAAAGGCTAGTGCTCGAGCACTCTATTCTCAACGCTCGAGTACTTGCTACAGTTTCCAGGTCATACTTTTCGGCCCGATTTTGCCCCGAATTAATTCTGGATCATGTTCTAACTCTTATACCCTACTAGAACAATATTAATTAGCACTTTTTACACCAAAATCAGAATAATTTTTCTCATTATTAATAATATCTTATAAGCTTTTAAACTAATAAAGTTGAAATAAAAATCACTCGAAACATGACAAAAACTCAATATAAAATGCAAAGAATAATAACTCTTTTACAGAGTTATCAGATCTGTATGATATTATCTAATTAAAATTGGGATCTTTTAGGCTATTAATAATTGATTAATCAATTAATTAGTTAATAGAATAAAATTAATAGAGGCATGCATTTAATTTTATTGGGCAGTAGGCCGAATGTGGAGCTAGAACTTTATATAAACTAAAACATGATTAAAATTTGATAGTTGTTGAAGCGAAGACTTTGGAAGTAATTGTAGGATGTTTTAGTAAATGTAAGGGGTATGATAATTATTATCATATCATTTTGTAGTTATATTGGTGGTGAACTGATTAACTTAGTTATTAATTTGCAATGCTAATTCAATTTTATGAGGTAAGATTAAATTAATTGTCGTGATGTTAGCAATTCTGCTATATTATATATCTATGGTACAACTATTGTACGAGTATCTAACATCTAAAATGTTATTAAACAAATAAGTCATTAGTTTTTGGATGTGTTAAGTTATTAACTTATAGTTTATTTCTAACTATGAAAATGCCAAATGCATAAATTAATGATGACTGCTTAGGGAAAATTAATATAGATGATTATATATTTTTTGGCTGAATTAATAAGTTATCTACTGACTTACAATTCTAATTACGTATAATGTGCTTGATGAGGCATAAACTAGATTTTTACTTGATGAGTTAGAATATAGATAGCTTAAATATTAGTATATTTTAATCATTTGAGGAATTATCCCGTCTTAATTTTTTTTCTTATATATGATTAATTATTAATTTATGGATTGATAAATCAATTATTAATTAACTTTTATAAATTCATTATTTTTCTTGGGTGTGTGTATTTCATGTCGTATTTATGGGATTCATTTAGATCTTGTTGGGTAGGATCTAATCTAGTTTTTCTTTAGACTAGAGTGTAAAAACCATGAAAATTATTACAAGACTCGAACCTAAATATTATGAAATAAATATAGATGAACTGATATGGTTGGTTATCAAGTCGACCGGTCATGGTTCGACTTAAGGTCACCTAGAAAATACCTATTCATGAATGGATGATGGGGTGTGAGAATTTAATGAAGGGGTCGTTGAACCTAGGAAATACCAATGGATGATGGGGTATGAGAATTTAATGGAGGGAATGGTATTCATGAATGGATGATGGGGTGTGAGAATTTAATGAAGGGGTCGTTGAACCTAGGAAATACCAATGGATGATAGGGTGTGATAATTTAATGAAGGGGCTCGTTGAACCTAGGAAATACTAATGGATGATGAGGTATGAGAATTTAATGGAGGGAATGGTTGAAGTGTATATATGTACAGGAGGAGGGAGTATTTCATCCCTCATCTCCGTCCCAGGCGACCTCCCATTACTGTGTGAGTATTTCATCCCTCATCTTATTTGTTTCCATTAGGATTCTTGCATGCAAGGTTTGTTAAAGACGCCCTGCCAAGTTGCTAGATCTCCAGCGTCTTATGCATGGGGTTCTTGTCGATTACTTAGTTGTTTTGTAAATGGACATGTTAATAATTAAATTATCAATGAGATAATGGGGATTTGGATGGGGATAATTTATAATTAATTATCATTAGAATTGCTGAAAATTTAGTAAGGAATGAAGACTAACATGAACTAATTACATCATTTAAAATTGATAGTATATTAGTCATGTAAGTTGCATGTAGGTTCATGCAAAATAAAATTATACTAATGTATAATTTTATGCCCTCATTCAGATTAGGGTTCACGGCTCACAGTCAGACGAAATCACAAGTCAGGTACGTATAATAGGTAGAACATCGTACTTTCCTTGTTGGTAGCCTAGGTCGGCCTGAGCCCAGATTCGACCACCATGCACCGAGTGTAACTGGGGTCAAAGAATTGACTCAGTCTGACACGGGGTTGTATTATGTGCGTAAATTGTGTGATGCATCGACATTGTTTTGGAGTAGTGATAGCCGCCCCATAAAAAGGCTACGGCCGGGGTGAGCGAGGCACAACGATTCCTCCATCGCACTGGAGTGCAGTGATAGCCTCCCCATAAAAAGGCTATGGCCGGGGTGTGAGGCACTAGCACTAGAGTTGGCGGTGAGAACTTCCCCACAAACGAGGCGTAGCATTCACCTGAGTGCAGTGATAGCCTCCCCATAAAAAGGCTACGGCCGGGGTGTGTGAGGCACTGGCACTAGAATTGGCAGTGAGAGCTTCCCCACAAACGGAGCGTAGCATTCACTTGAGTGCAGTGATAGCCTCCCTATAAAAAGGCTACGGCTGGGGTGTGTGAGGCACTAGCTCTAGAATTGGTAGTGAGAGCTTCCCCACAAATGGGGCGTAGCAATCACCTGAGTGCAGTGATAGCTTCCCCACAAAAAGGCTATGGCCGGGGTGTGCGAGGCACTGGCACTGGAGACAGTAGTGGTAGCCTCCCCACAAAAGGGCTACTGCCGGGGTGTGCGGATCACAGCGGATACCTCCTCCGCATTGTTTTGGAGTATAGCGGAATCGCTCCACCGTCATATTAAAATAAACATAAGGAAATAGTGGAATGTACTTGATTTATTTTATCTATTATACTACTTAGTGTTGTAATCACTAACGCGGAATTGCCTCCGCAGGTGTGCAGATACGAAAGTAGGTGATTGACAACCAGGGCATGGAGCAAAATAAATATGAGGACTCCTTTTATTATTTATTTGAGAAATAAGTGTGGCTACTGGGAAACGGTCTAAGACTGTGGGATCTTTATATATGTTTTTGTTAAATAAAAATGTTAGACATATTTGCTTAATTGTGAGTAACACCTGGCCAGCTAGGCCCATAATGTTGTGACAAATGGCCGGGTCGTTACAAGAGTCTGCTTTGGCTATTTGCGCATTGGTTCAGCTGCGTTGCGATTTGAGGTCTGTATAAGTTCTTGAAATATTATAAATTCTTTTTTAGCAGCCTTGGTCAGCCTGAGCCCAGATTCGACTACCCTGCACTGAGCGCAACCGGTGTCAAGGAATTGACTCAGTCTGACATAGGGCCGCACCTTTAAAATTATTTGAAAGATAAAATACATGCCCCCATGCTGAAAAGGGTAACAAGGCACAATGGGGCAAGACGACTAATTATGCAGTTGTGATACCGAGAGGGTGAGTTAATGACAAATATCAGTAACTACAAGTTGTGGGCTATGTAGCTTGTGTGCATACATGGGATTGTAGCTAAATGGGGTAGTCACCCCTCCCGGTATAATTGGAGCTCGACATAGGCTCATAATCATTAAAAGATTTAATAAATAATGATAAAGAATATATTGACTTGTTTTATGTAACTATACAACTTAGCAATTTTTTCACTAACGCGGTTTTATGACCACATGTGAGCAGCTTCAGACTGATGGTTAAGGGTGTGATTGGTGGTTCCCTTACCAACCCAGGTTGAAAGAACTGATAAATAAATTTGGACTTATTCTTTATATTATTTTAGTTATAATTATGACTATGAGAATTGGTTTGGAAGCTGTGAGACTTTGCGTAGTTAGTTTATCTTATTTTGTTGTTGCATGTTATATTTAACATAGCATGATTTATTTTATGATTAATCATTTTTGTTACATTATCCTTTGTATTTTTGGGTAACCCTTGGCTAGCTAAGGTGGGCCGTTACAAAGGGGGTGGCGATTGGGTAGTGTCGGGGTTTAGGTGAGGAAAGGTCATGGTGTGAAGGTCTTAGGTAATCTCGTAAATAAAAGTTGTCTCATTTCCGACACGAGTAAAAAATAATAACTAACTCCAAAAAATTCCCAAAAAAATCAAATAAATAGGGGAAAATTTCATAAAATATAGCACATACCATAACAGCAAAATGACATGTTCTATAACTAATAACCCACCCAACTGCTCAATAATGTGTCCTAATGCACTATTTGGCCTAAATATAATTTTACGATCAACTACATAAAATAAATAACTGCATCCTATTATATACTCTGATAACTCATTTCTCATCATCTTTCTGACGTTATTCTCATATACTTGGGTATACTTGACCCTCATCTCTCACAATGCACACTAGCCTCAACTCGGCATACGGGTCATGAAACAGACTCGACTCAAATTGATGGTTGAATCGAGTGGTTAGCTCATATAAAACTCTGACTCGAGTCACGGGTTTTACAAGGAGAGCATGTCAAACCTTATTAGATTTGGAGAAGTGTTGGCAAACCTTGAGTAGGCTTCATTTGGACGAGCAACAAGTTGATAATTATAGGCTTCGGCAACTTTCGATGAAGAGTTTGCAAATCGCTCGAGGTGGTTACCCTGCTTGTTTGAAGAACTTGCTTGTGGGTTGCTTGCAGGGTACTGTCCATCCCCCAAACAATGGACAAAAGAATTTCTTGACGGAGAAGAAGCACATGTGTTTGTGGAAGGAGATACTAGAGGTAGCATATCTTAGTGTACAAACCCCTTTATAGCGAGTTGTAGCATTTTATGTCAGTAGAGTGAATTTGGTTGCCACAACAATGAGGTAGCAAAATTTTTCTCCATTAGATTTATGGCAAAGTGACTAGACACATGAAACACTGTGTTGGTTGCCTGTTATTTTGCCCGTTCTTGACACCAAGCAAGCATAAGGAACTACGAAGGTCCTTCAATCAATGAAGCTCACTAAGACCACCACTCAAGGTCCACATCATATTTAGGACTCATTTAGTGAGTAGGAGAGGTGTTTCTTTCGGCATCACCCATTAAGAGACCACCTCCCTCCCCATAGAGTGGGGGAAATTTTCACTACCTCTTTGTTGTGGTAGTCAAACTTGCTCTACCGGCATAAATGCCACAACTCGCTATGTAGAGGTTTGCACACTAAGATATGCTACCTGTAGCATCGCTTTGCTTCCACAAACATGTGTGCTTCTTCTCCATTAAGAAATTCTTCCGTTCATTTTCCAGGTAATTGATGAGTACCCCGCAGATAACTTTCTTAGGTAGGTTCTTCGGGCAAGTCAAGTAATCACCTCAGGCAATTTTCAAACTCTTCACCGAAAGTCACCAGAGCCTTTAACCATCAACTTGGTAGTCCAAATGAAGCCAACTCAAGATTCACCAACACTTCTCCAAGTTCGGAAAAGTTCGGCATGCTTTCCTACTTTGCCTGAACAAAAGAGACCTTGTTATACCCTCATGGTACATTCATGATGCCTCAACCACTGTCATCCCATGTTTCCGAGTATAATCCAATACTCGTACAAGGTTAACCATGTCCTCCAAGAAATAACCATAACTCACTGCTCAAGGCTAAGTCGCACTTTCGCTCCTACGCCTTATGCATGCCTGTGGCAGCTCATCCACGATCTCTATGGCAGCTCAATCATGAAATGAGTGTTTCTAGTTGATGTATATTCATGGCAACTCATCCATGAACTATGTTGTCATCGCTAAGCCAAGTGTGGCCTATGACATCTTCTGACACTTCATAATGTCGATTTCTTCATCGATGCCAACACACATACCAATAGTAGCATGACACTCTCTCCCACTTCATTCAATTGATGTCCTCATTGATGCCAAATACATTTGTCCAACTAATTCTGTAGAACTAGAGTGCCTCTTATGGAGGATTTCATGCTCAAAGGGATACTTGTCTCGATACTGAATTTGGAAGAATGCTCAAACACCAAATCAATTGTCTCTGTACTCCTCGATGTGGTACATTGCTGAGTGGTATCTCACCCACCGGTGTGTTCTCCCCACGAGAACAACTCATTCCCTCAATCAATTACCCTCTTAATTGCCCCAACTGATACCCATAGTACTGGCTGAAACATCTCAATGTTAAATGCCTTTGCCTCCTTTAATTACAACATGATCATTGGTTAGTAAGGCGCATACAAACATAACAGGTTGCCCATACCAGCTTCGTGCCTTCCAAAACAGGGTTGAGTATAGCGTCCCATAACAACTTCGAGATTCTAACACTAGTCACAGTTGCAAACAACTAATGCATACTCAACTATGCTCAATTACAGGTCATTGATCCATTACCACAAAAGTGCTACACCTTATTAACATCATTTGGCATTACCACTACCTTGTGGTTTCTTTAAATAATAAAAGATCATGGACCAACTCTATGGACATTAGCCATGTACTCGGTCACTTGCCCTCTCAAAGGTGTTTCAAAGCGGTAAACTAGCAACTTGGAACCCACTTGGTGCTTCAAACTCGATTCCTTCTCAAAGGATCACCACCCTCTCACATCTGACTCGACATGTCTCTTGGGCACAATTCCCTTCACAAGTTTTCTCGATAAGCAACTATCCACCCTTTGGCTCAAACAGTGCACTAATGCTCAAACTATAACGTACTTCCAAGGTATGCCAACCCTCTTGGTTGTATAGATCCATCAGCCAACAACATAGTGCAGAGATAAAGTGTGAGACTCAGCTCCACAAACATGTCAATCCTCTGATTGTTGATATGTTCCTGGCCTCTGTCAAGGTACCGATCAATCTCCAAAACACAATAGCAGTCCAACCGACTTCTCACGTAAGTCATTTTTCTTGATACCTACCAATGTCTCCAACTCAAATGCACATTACTGACTACACCTCTATGTAATGGTAGTCATACACTGACCAAACCACACAAGAAACCAACCCTCAAAGTTTTTGTGTCACATCTTGCTCCAACAAACTTCACCGATACATTGTTCTCATACCCTTTGGTAGTAGAGTATAACTCAATAATTTGGCTCTGATGCCATCTGTCACGCAGGCAAATTAGACCCGGTTGAAATTGAACATGCAACGCCTTGTTCCTCTAAAACTTGGCCAGCCTACCCATTGGATTAGCACAAAAGGCTGCTCCTTGACTTCAATCATGAACAACACACATAAGCCAAATAGTAGCGTAGCGGAATATCAGGCAACCAATATATTGCTTCACGTATCTAGTCTATTTTTCATACATCTAATCGCTCTTGGTATCCACAATGCAAAGCCTGAGTGCAAGGCTGCCTTAGCCTAGCACTGCTGTTCCAAAATCTTGTAGAACTTGCCTCGAAAGACACGAGAATGTGCATAGCACAATAGTGTACCTCTTCACTACCAACCCAATATGCTTCCTTTCCTGCAACGAATCTTGTGTATCCTTTTCTTCCATGTGTGGTGAATTGGGTCATATTTCTTTAAAAAACGGAGAGATTAATTTGGTTTTTATTTAAAAATATTTATTATTTAAACTTGAAAGCAAGCAAGGATAATTACAAGCTATTATAAAAAACATTATAAAATTCCCATAAAAAGCCATTAAAACTTATGAATAAAAATTTGTTTACGGTTGTAATCAGAACAAATAATGATAATATCATTTTCTCCCAATAATAAAAGAGGTTGGCGGGTATAAGCATGACCTGTTATACCTTGTATGAGCATAAAATCATTTGATCCATTGGATTAGAATCGGGTGGGTGTAATGGGAAGAGGGGTTTAAGTTATTATTTCACAATACCAGTGTTGCCCTCCTGGTATGGTAGATAGGTGTTGAAGGAAGCAGGTTGTTAAGGGGAGGAGAGGTTGGAACTTGGGATGAGCAGGACAAAGGGTACGTGGGGGTGGGAAGCCCAATCTCAAAATTTTTTGTGATCGTTGATTTTAGAGATGATCGACGGTATCTAATGGACCAGCGCACGTAACCGATCAAAACTTATGCTGCCACACCTTTAGCCCATAATAAAATGGGATCCAAAAGAAAAATAAAATAAAATAAAATAAAACCCGTCCCGTCCACGAAACGGTCGCAGCCACCAAAAACAAAGCAGTGCGTCGCCGGAGCAAAACCAACGAAGATGGCGACGAAGAGCATAGGGGTGATCATGGTGTACCCGGCCATGGCCTACTTGGAGGAGGAGCTCGACAAGCGCTTCACCCTCTTTCGAATCTGGCAGACCCCCGACCCCTCTGCCTACCTGGCCGCACACTCCCCTCCATCCGCGCCCTCGTCGGCAACGCCTTCGCCGGCGCCGACGCCGCCACCATCGACCGGCTCCCCAACCTCGAGATCGTCTCCTCCTTCAGTGTCGGCCTCGACAAGGTCGACCTCCCCAAGTGCCGCGAGCGGGGCATCCGCGTCACCAACACCCCCGACGTCCTCACCGACGACGTCGCCGACCTCGCCCTTGCGCTCATTCTCGCTGCCATGCGCCGGATTTGCGCCGCCGACCGGTATGTCAGGGCAGGCCTGTGGAAGATTAAAGGGGATTACGAGCTCACCACCAAGGTTAGTTTTTATCTTTTATCTTTTTTCTTTTGTTGTTGTTGTCGTTGTTGTTGTGAATTTTCCTTTCTTTAAGAGTTTTTTCAAATTGGTCAATTTTCTCAATTTTTTCCCCTTCAAATTGGTTGGTTTTGTTAAAATTTCTTTCAAATTGGTTGATTTTATCATTGTCCCCCTCAAAATGGGTTGACTTTGTAAAGCATTTCTGTCAAATTGGTTTACTTTGTGAAACATTTTTCTCACTTTTTCTTTCAAGTTGGTTAGTTTTGTTAAATCTTTCTTTCAATTTGGTTAGCATTGGTTTTCTTTCAATCAGGTTAATTTGTTAAATTTTCTCCTCAATTGTTGTTTAGCTTTTTTAATGTTTTTTTTCAAATACCCAGTTGGTGGTATTTGATTGCGAGACCAAGAAGTAATTTTCATGTCTAATCATTGAGAAGAAGATGTGGGATGATTAATTGCGATGATTGATGCTCCGGGCGAACGAGTAAATTATAATTGTTTGCCAAAGTGCGACTAAGATGACAATTTTCTTGTGTAATCGATGAGATTAAGAGGTAGGATGAATAATTGCTGTGATTGATGCTGACGACAAGTAAATAAATTATTATTGTTTGCTTTTATGTTTCTATCCGTTTGCCACTTTGCCTGTGTCGTCTCTGATCTTATAATTAATATGAGTACTGGTCTTAGGTGGTTGTGTCAACATTTTTTATCCTTTTTAACTCTTCTGATTAGTTCCTAGTAGCTTATGAACATTTTGGTAGTAAATACAAATGTAAGACGACTAACAGTGATCATTTAGCCATTTATTTGATGTATGTTTTATTTTAAATAGGTAAAATTTTATAATTTTACGAAAAGAAATGAGTTATAGTGTAATGAAACAATGGGGCTATTGATAAGTTAGTTTCTTTTTGATGAAAATTAGTTGTAAGGTCATACTGTAAGGCTTAACTGTAAGATCTGAATGGTGACATATGTCAATTGCATGCAAAGGACAGTTAAGAAAATTTTCATGTGAATATCTTATAACCGATTGGACTTCTTTTTTTGCACAACATACACTTGCATCAGTTATGCATCTCAGTTTGAATTGAAAGATACTGTTTTACTGTCCGGTGACTGGCCCCATGTTTTGGGGCCTAAAAACGAGGCCTCCCTGTGCAATTGTGCAGGTATCTAGGCCTCTTTGTATGTGATGAGCTAAAACTCATTTGGGATTAGCTCGTTTATCTACAAATTATATCATGATCACTACATACAATTATAACATCTGGTTCTAGTGATTGATGCCTATGGATGGAAGCTTTTGTTTGGTCTCTCTGTTTAACGGTGTCATTTTTTTTATGAGGGTTATTTAGGTGAACTATGCCTTATATTGATGCCTTATCACCTTAGATCGTGACATCTACCATTTACGTTGTGAAAACTGATGTATATTCTATATGAAACATTCTTTCTCCATCCTCTTGGCCTCCTATATGATGATCCACCAAAAAGAGAGAGGAGTAGCTCCTATATGAAGATAACTTGTTGCTCACCACAATTTTTTTCATTCTTTTATTATTCATATAGTGAATCTGCATTTTATATATGTTAATGTCGATAGTAGTAGGGGTTGTATTTTCCACTATTGTCAAAAGAACAATTGTCTTCGATGAAGAAAATAATAAGGTAATAAAGTAAATTCATAATAGTGTTGCCTGCGCGCCAACATCTGTTAGCAGTGTTACTGTCATATGTTATGCAGTGATAAAATATATGATTTCTTATTGAATTTGGGATGCTTGCTAAATTTATTCACTGTTTGTTGCAGTTCACCGGTAAAAGGGTGGGTATTATTGGCCTTGGAAGAATCGGTTCAGCTATTGCTAAGAGATCGGAAGCATTTAAGTGCTCCATTAGTTACTTCTCGAGAAATGAGAAATCTGGCTCAAAATACAAGTATTTCTCCAACATTGTTGATTTAGCAGCCAATGTAGATATCCTGGTGGTTGCATGCCCTCTTACGGAAGAAACTCGCCATATTGTGAACCGAGAAGTGATCGAGGCTCTTGGTCCCAAGGGCTTGCTGGTGAACATTGGCAGGGGTCCTCTGGTGGATGAGCCTGAGCTCGTGTCCGCTCTGGTCGAAGGCCGGCTTGGCGCAGCGGGTCTCGACGTGTATGAGAATGAGCCTCATGTTCCAGAAGAACTTTTAAACTGGACAATGTGGTGATCCTGCCTCATGTGGGAAGTGGTACATGGGAGACTCGCAAGGAAATGGCCGATCTGGTACTTGGTAACCTTGAAGCTCATTTTCTGAAGAAACCACTGTTAACACCGGTGATCTGATAACGTCGATCACATGGAAATATTCCGCGCGGGGAAGCTCGTGATTTGTAGGTGAATAAATATTTCTACACACCTAAATTTCATCCCTTCTCTTTTCATTTCATATTATATATATGCATCCATCGTACAAACGTCTGGTATGATTTGTACCCGCAGCTCAATCTCTTTGTTTGTGGGGTAAATTGCTTTCTTAATAGTAAAATAAGGTGGTCTTTCAAAGGAAGAGTGCTAATCATTAATGAGAACTCTCGTTCACCTTCCAAAAGTTAAAAGTAATCAGTGCATTCTGCATGTTTGCTACTCATTGCTAATCATGAATACAACATGTGAAGTCGGCTACCTCAATCATTGAAGATGAGGAGGTGATAATGATTGATTAATAGAAAGCGGGGGCAAGATCGGCCTGTATTGTTGTTCATTGCCATCAAATACCTTAAAAAATGTGCTAAATAAGAAAAATGTGTTGTTTTTTTAAGAAAAAGTAATCATTTATATAGCAAGTAAACGTCTAGTGTAATGATTGTAACAAGAAAAATAAAAATATTTTACCATCTATTTTTTTAAAATAAAAATAAAACACAATCGATGAAAAAACTCAATGAGTAATTTTTACACAAAATTGATTCAAAATCTGAAGGAAAAAACAAGTGAATATTTTTACACATAATTGACGTAAAATCTAAATAAAAAAAGTATACTAATGGATAACCATTCTGTTGTAATCCGGGAAGGAACTCAAGGATGGTTCTTCAAAGATGGGTTCGGTTTGGACATCTAATATTTTTTTCCAAGATATCTAATATTTGAAGCTTCTGCTCTGATTTGATTTGAATTAGTCTGCAGATTTAGAAGCTTGAATATGAAAATTTATGTATTTCAAAAAGGAAAACAAGAAAATCTCAACGTCTTGATGTGATTAGAATAATTTCACGTGGCACTCCAACGTCACGTCAAAATAATCGAATCAATTGAGTGAATGGACGTGGAAAGCAACTGCCCTCTGTGTTAGCATCTTATTGCATAAATTAATGTAAATATTTACATAAAAATATCAAATTTATCAACAAGAAGATATTTGAGTCATCAACAGAAAAGATTTTTAAACTTCGTAATTGAACTATTTTCAAAAAACAAAAACAAAGGATAACCCACTTTGACAGTTTAAAAGTATCCCCATTGAAAGTTTAAATTTATTATTAGTTTGAATATTGGCTGGTAAAAATCTTGCAATCAAACCATACCATATTTCCTACAACATCCCCAACATGAGCTTTCCAGTAATCTAAGAGGCAGTTGGAATCACATTCCATCCAACTATGCGAAAATGGTTTAAAAAAAATGAGCTCAAGACAATGCGATAAATCCCAAGTTACACATATAAGTATACAAGATGAGGATCCTACCAACTCCTCAAAAAAAAAGAAAATACAACCTATTTTTTGGGATGTTGATTCGAAAAAGGTTCCAATATTATGGGAATGGTGGTTATGTACAACATAAGATGAACCTCCATTGCTGCTGCTTAAGGCCTTTGGATTCATGTATCCAACAACCAACTACAAGAGAAAAAGATTGGGGAAAGCACATCTGTATTTCTACAATGAAGAGTTTAGGATGCTCCTTTGAAGATGAGGAAATTAAGTGTCTCCAAGCAGAAGTAGATGAAACTGCCCCGGCAATGAGTGAAGTAGCAGCCAAAGTTGGAACCCACAACGCATTGCCACCCAGAACCATAAATCTTGTCAAATTCCTGCCATGACCATCACAGGAATTTAACGAAGAGTGGAGGATTTTGCTCTCTCTCTCCATATACATATAAGATTTGAATGTGACTAACTGGTCATGGTTGATGATATACAATCTCTTTACCTTTTTAATGTGACCAGCAATCCTTGTACAATCATAGACATCATAGAGATCTAGAGCTTGGGAAGCTGATGTCATGGCTTGCACCTGCATCTTCACAGGCATGTCTGTGTCCTGGACAAGTGCTTTCCCTTCCAACATGTTTTCTCCTCTGCAGTCTGCACCATTTGATCAATCAAAGCTACCAAATCATCAGAAAACAGCTTTCCCAAGAAATCCCACCAGCGAAAAACTTTTAAAAAAACCCATAAAAAACAATCCAAGCTTAAGAAACCCCACATTCACAGACTGATTGAAGATGAGATTGGTGAGCACAAGACGAGTCTCACATACCAGAATAGAAAAGCAGAGGAATTGCTCAAGAACTCCAGTCAAAGCCTCAGAAGAACTGGTCTCGCCGGTCTCAAGGTTTGAGAAGGAGGAAAAGTAGGATAAGATTTATAGGTGGGGGATGACTACAAATCCAGGTTCTGGGTTTCCTGCCAACTGTGCGCACCGGTAAGAGATGAAGCTAAGAGAAGGGCAATGAATATGGGAGGAAGGTGAAGGTGGCAGTCAATTCTACCGTCCTTTCCTCTCCGTGACCACTTTTTTAGTGAAGAAAATATAGAGAGTTGGAGGATAATGGTGGCGACTGGTGACGCAAAGATTGTTTCCGAACAATTTGTTGTCTATAAAACGTGTCCCAATTTCTCACTCGATTACCCCACGAAGTTGTCTTTCGTTTTTAATTGCTGGTAAAATTTATATGGTTGTGACCAAAATGTAGACTTTCGATTTGACCACAATGTGCCCAGGAAAAAAATTTGGTCTTTGGCTCTTTTACCCATTATGTTGTAACTTTTTTCTAAGGCATCTAAAAGTTATTGGGTATAAAAATTTGTCACGTTATTATAACATTGTTTAGGACATTTACGCTATGATTTATGATTTCATATTTTTTACATATCACTGTAAATCAAATATAAATATATTTATCTGAATAAATCATACTTTTCTCGTGACAAATTTTTTCAATTAGTTTTTGAGATCTTCTAATCTGTTTTATTTCTAAGATAATGATAAATAAATAAAAAAATGCTTAGATCATGGACAAAAAAATATCGTATTTAACTTTTTCCATCAAAAAGTTAGAGAAATAACTACTTTATAGTGGTTATCCTTAATCATATCATTAATTAATATATTTAGATTATAAAATATATATTATATATATGATGATGACCGAATAAAATTAAAATAAATTTCCAACAATCACCGCGCAATCATTTTGAAAGTTGAAACCTTTAGCACATGAAAAACTTTGTCTTATAAATTCTTAAACCACGATAGTGTGATTCGTGTTGTTAAACTTTACCGGTAAAGAAATTTATATATAGTTTCAATGATTAGATATGATTCTACTAGTAGAGCTCGCTCAAATTGTATATATGTATCCTTCATCTTTGATATATATATATATAGAAATTTACTACGGTGCGCTGTAAATCTGGGCTGTTGGATTGCGATCCAACGGCCCAGATTTACCCTCCCAAAGAAACCCCCCTTCTGCCGCCGCCGGTGTCCGTGCAGCCGATCTCCGCCGCGGCCCCTCCGGCCGACCACCGCCGCGCCCGCCCGTCGGTGCCCCTGGACCGCCCAAGCCGCAGCCCCCTCGGCGGCGGCCCTCCTCAGGCCGGGCAACCCTTCCGCCGCTCAGATCCACCTCTCCGCACCCCGCACCGGCCGCCGCCCCCCGGCCACGCCACCCGCCATCGCCGCCACCATCGCCACCGCGCCGGCGAGGGGTGGGGGCGGTCGTGGCCAGGCGGCGGTGCGCGGGAGGGGGTGGATCTAGCGGCGGAAGGGTTGCCCGGCCGAGGAGGGGGCCGCCGCCGAGGGGCTGCGGCTTGGGGCGGTCCAGGGGTACCGATGGGCGGGCCGGCTGTGGTCGGCTGGAGGGGCCGCGGCGGAGATCAGCTGTACGGACACCTGGCGGCGAAAGATTTTTTTTTGAGGGTGATCCGGGCCGTTGGATCGCGATCCAATGGTCCAGATTTGGAGCTCACAGTGCGCTGCCAAAAAATGGCAGCGCACTGTAGCATCTATATATATATATATATATATATATATATATATATATATATATGTTTGAAACCAAAGTTAAAGAATAGTACTTGATGAGATAGTATTGCTTTGAATAAATTAGATTGCATAATGGGTATGTACCAGCTTGTAAATAAAAGAGATTGAGAGTTGATGATTTGACATATTTCAATTCCACTCCTAGAAATGTTGAAGAAGGACCCGTGAAAAGGGTAAGGTGGATAATATCTGCCTACTTGGTGCTGAGGAAGCGACCTTTTCTCAAGGTCTCAACATCCATCCACATCAGTGTGTGGAAAAGGATGAGGTCCAGCCATGGCAGCCCCTTTGGAAGGATCGAGAAAAAGAGAGCAAGAGTTGTGATTCTTCTCATGATTAGGATGAGGATGCCTTCAACCTGGCACTGGTTTTGGCTGTTCATGGCCAAAACTTCAAGTGAATTTCATGCTATAAAGTGGTTAATTTGGCCATGGAAGTGAAATTGTGGTAATTGTTAATGGCACAGGTTTTGGCTTGTTCATGGGTAAAACTTCCAATGAATTTCATGCTACAAAATGGTTTGGCCACGGAGGTGAAGTACTGGTAATTGTTAACTGCTTTTAAATCACTCCCCTGGTATTACCATTCAATCTCATGGGGAATGCATGTGAAACGCCACAAACTCATGTCCAATACCTAATTATAACAGAAGACTTAAAGACGTAGGAAAAATTTGATATTGAACTTAGCCTTGTCGTCACTACAACCAAAAAAAAAAACTTTTCTCCACTCCTAATAAAAAAACCACGAAGAAAAGTTTTACATTTTTTTCACACTTTGTGATGAAAGAATTTGATATTACCTCTATATTTGTTGATAAACATATACAAATATTCTTACTTTTCTCCACTTCTAAAACAATGCCTAAATCACGGAGAATGTTCAGTCCTGTCTAAAATTATCATCTTCCTTATACAGCTTCCATTTTATTATCTTCGTTCATTTGTTCTAGGTTTTCATCGTATTTAACAAAAAATATTACAAAACGCAAAACATAACGAACAAGGATTGTTATAAACCTTATAAATATTATATTATAATTTTAAGAATTGACACACTCAAAATAATTAAAAAACAGTAATTATATTATTTAAGTATAATCCTAATTGAGTTTGAATTTAAATATTTTTTTAGTAGAAGTTAACATACATTTTAAAATTATATATATATATATATATATATATATATATATATCATGATTGATAATTTTTCATCTAACAGTTTTGATTGAGGAGTTGTGGGTAGTAGTTACGAGTAGTTCCATCAATAACTATTCAATATGAATTAATATATTAAAAATTAATGATTATAATTAAAGTTTACAAAATTTATAAATAAAAAAAGGGCCACACTTGGGAACTCATTTTTTTAGTGGGTTTAAGTTGTAAAAATATCATGACAAAAATACCCATCTTAAGGGAAAAGCACGTTATCATTGAATCTTATCTAATGCTCTAAAATAAGTTCTTAAAGTTCTCAAATTCTAACTCTCTCTCTCTCTCTCTCTCTCTCTCTCTCTCTCATATATATATATATATATATATATATATATATATAAAAGTAAAGTTTATTTAAGGCAGGGCAGGAAAAGTTTCCTACCCCAAGCTCTAATATGAAATGACCCTGATTTGATAAAAAAAAAAACCTCTACAGTTGGCGACCAGGTTCCAGCTACGGCTGGTCGAGTGGGGGAGGGGAGTGTAGCAGGGTTGGGCAGCGTGGCGGCAGCAGGAATGAGATCAGATGCGAGGGAGGGGGGCGTCCGCGGGCAGAGGAGGGGGAGCGTTCGCGGGCAGAGGAGGGGGAGCGTCCACAGACGAGGGAGGGGGGCGTTTGCATCAAAGGGAGGGGAGCGTCTGCAGTGGGGGAGGGAGTTGTCACGGGCGAAGTGACCAGGAGGGGTGGCAGCCGCGACGGGACAGCAGGGTCGAGAGGGAGCAAGAAGGGGTGGCAGGGGCCGTCCATGGCGGGGGAGGGGGAGCGGGGTAGAGGAGGGAGTCGCGGAGGTGGGGGGCGTCCCCCTGTGACTCCCTCCTCTACCCCGCTCCCCCCTCCCCGTCGTGGATGCCCCCCGCCACCCCTTGACCCCATTGTCCCACCCGCAACGATTACCTCCCCCACCACAGATGCTCCTCCCCTCACCCGACAACGGACCACCTCCCCAGCCTGCAGACGCTCCCCCCCCTCCTCTGCCCATGGACGCTCCCCCCTCCGCGGCCACTCCTGCCACTGCAGCCGAGTTGCCGAACCCTGCCGACGTGATGCCGTTGGACATGAGGCAATGGAAGCTGCGGGTGTTGTTGGCATTGTCATCATCAACGATGCCAGAGGAGGAATCAGAGAAGTCGGAGTCAAAGGGGGAGCGGGTAGCAATGACGGCGGACACCTCCTCCCAGTGGGTAGCGTGGCGCCGCAGCGGGACTCGAGGATCTGGGCCATCCTTATAATCGAATGACCCAGATAAATGTTAAGTTTTTTTAAAAAAGAGCTAATAGATCATATGGCCCGTATGAAAATTAGGGGCAGGATGGTGTAGGAAAGCTGCATAAGAAGACACCATACAAATCTCTGCTATCAAATGGACCTTGGATTTCTCATCATGTATCTCGAGGTCCATTTAACAAGGGGGAGGTGTCTGCCTGGTTAATTAAGAACTCATAGTAGGCCCTTCATAGGTATAAATTGATATTGGTTTAATGCAAATAGGCTTTTCTGGAATGACGATTACTGTTTGAGCCCATACCAAACTAAATCCTAAACCTTTCTTATACATGTTGGATCTATAAATTCAGACAAGGGGATCAGTACTCTCAGAAAATATCACCTTCCAGTCTATGCAGCTCCCAATCATCTTTCTTCGTTCTGTTCTGGTTTTTGTTGTATGTGACAAAAATATTACAAAATCCACAACAAACCAAATAAAGATTGTCATTGGCTTCGAATTCTTGGTGGCTTGATTCGTGACAATCGTCTATCTCACAAGGTGGTAGAGATGGGTGATCTAATTCAGTGGTTGTGATAATGATATCAGGGGATATGCATTAATACCATATATTAAATGCTCATTTCTCTTCTAATTGTAGAGATGAGCATTCAGATAGTACAGTTCTGAATTGATGAAACCGAATTATATCATAAGTTATAAAAAATAGATTTATTTAATTATTTAATAAAAATTATATTATCATTTTATTGAGCATAATCATTCAATAATCAATCCTAAACAAATATATCATATTAAATAAATAAAAATTCATCACAAATATATCATAATTTCATGATAATAAACATAAAAATATATTGATGTGTTATATTTTTAAAAAGTTTGATTATTTTGTTTTCTCCGGTTAATTCGGCTCGATTCGACTCATAACCGAAATATCAATATACATTTCGGTTTGTCTACACCTCTAAGGAAAAACAAACCAAATTAATTAGTTTGGAACCAAACCTAATTGACAATTCGATTTCGGTTCTATTCGGTTTTCAGTTTTCACCGTATCATCTTTTGTCCATTTTTACTCTCTAAGATGACATTTTTACAACTGCAGAACTATAGAATGCTCATTTCTCTTCTATTATTTTATATCATCATTTGTCTACTTTTACTTGTTAATATAACATTTTTACAGCTGCTGCACTGTTGAATGCTCATTACTCATATATTTATTTCTTCTGTCCACTATTACTTGTTAAGATGCCATTATACAACTGCTAACTATTGAATGCTCATTTCTTTTCTATTTATATCTTCTTTTGTCTACTTCTACTTCTAAATTTGATGTCATTTATACAATTGCTGCTTGTTTTTTAGTTTTGCTTCTATGTTCTGACTTCTGATCAGCCATGAGCTTGGAAATTTATTTCTTCTGTCCACTATTACTTGTTAAGATGCCATTATACAACTGCTAAACTATTGAATGCTCATTTCTTTTCTATTTATATCTTCTTTTGTCTACTTCTACTTCTAAATTAGATGCCATTTATACAATTGCTGCTTGTTTTTTAGTTTTGCTTCTATGTTCTGACTTCTGATCAGCCGTGAGCTTGGAAAGTAGAAGTCATGAACTGGAGCTCTATCTTCAGAGCATATGTGAGTCTTGGAGAAGATGTTCCCTTCCAAGAATCAATGTTCTCTCTTCAATAGTTATGGTTGGACGTACATATTCTATTGAATTAATTTGTATAATTCCAAATAAATAAAATGTTAGGCCCTTTGGGCCCCTAAAAGAGACTTATAACAAATGTCACTTGCCTCTCTTAATCCAAAAGCTTATTTAAGGAATAAAGTTTTCTTATTACCCTATATACAAGGCACCAACACCTTTTACGACCGATGTGGGATAAACTCAACAACTCCCCTTCACACATATTGATGTGAGATAAACCCAAAACTCCCTTTCACACATCGAGCGATCTTAAAATCATCATTGTTTGACAATCTCCCTTTTATCAGATGGTACCCACTTGGCAAAACTCCCCTTAAATCATCAGTGACGACCACAATTGGCGTAGGCAAAACTTGGCTCTGATACCACTGTTAAGCCCATTGGCCCCCAAAAGAAACTTTCAACTAGGGCTGCTAAACGAGTTCGAAACTCGTTCAAACTCAATTTGAGATCGAACGAGTTTTGTACATGCATGCTCGAGTTCGACTTGAATATCTTTTATGTGTTTGAGCTCGACTCGAGCTCAAATACACTTAAACTGTTTAATTTTCCCGAGCTCGAAGCCAGCTCGTTTGTGAACTCAAAATCGGCTCGATTAAAAGTAAAAAATACCTCACTTAAAAAAATGCAATCAATGTAGATTGAACCCACAACCTTGAGGTCATTAACTTGAATACCTACCATCTCAACTATCTCACTTCTTTGTTAATATATTGTGTGTGTCTATATATATATAAAATATAAAGACTATATTATTATATTATTTTATCGAGTTGAGTTCGAGTCAAGCTACGAGTCGAACACTACCTTGTTCAAACTCGACTCGAAGGATTCAAGTTTGAGCCGAGTTCGAGTTTGAACATTTAAATGTTGAGTATTGAGTCGAGCCGAGCGGAGCCGAATGCTAAATACTCACAAGCTGGCTCGCTCAATTAGCAGCCCTACTTGTAACAGGTGCACGGGCTTCTCTTAATCCAAAAACTAGCTTAGGAAATAAGGCTTTCCCATTATCCTATATACAAGTCACCACCTCTACGACCGATGTAGGAAAAACCCAACATAAAGTTATCTTACTTATAAAAAGTAAAATAAAATAAAATCAAAGTTCTCGAAAAAAGCCCAACTAATAAAAATAAGAAGCACCCTTATAGAGTAACATAGAAAAAAGTCTTTTATAACTCATACTTAATTATTCCACTAGTGTTGGGTGTTCCCTCTTCTCATGAAGTAACAAAATTTAACACTCAAATTTTGTGGGCTCACGCAAGTGCACAAGGGGCAGAACTATCGTGCTAGGGTGCAAGGAGTTTCACACGAGGGCTGAAAGTTGAAGTGGCCGACGTGTGGTCTGCGCCAAGGTGCAAGGGTTCTCTCTGATGCACAAGGATGCAACAAGTTGTTGCACCAAAGTGCAAGTGTTTCTTGTGCTCAACATATGTGGCGCGCCATGGCACAAAGAAGCATGTGCCAAGGCATGACTTGCGGACCTGTTTTGATCCGTTTAAAACCCGAATGACATATTTGAGGGTTTTAGAGGGTGTTTTACCAATTTTTGGTAGAGAACAATACTCACAACTCAAACCTTTGGCTTGGAAAGGGTTGTAGAGACCAATTAAGGGTGCAAATCAAGGGTGAGAGAGAGTGATGAGTGGATCTTGATGTGGAGAGTGAATTTGGTGTTCGGATTCCTTGTGTAATTGCCGATCCATTGTCTCTGCTAAGATCAAGTTGGTGTCTTCAAAGGTTTCTCTCTTATTTATTATTTTCATCATTCCTGTGGGGATTGATTGTCGATTTGTATGTATTGAGATTGGATTCTCACGATGATGGATTGATTGTAATTTATTTATGTTCATAGTGAATTTTTGGCTAAATTTGAATTGTTGTGGTTTGATCTAATCTTGGAATTTTCACTTCAATTTGGTATTGCCTACTCTATTGGAGTTGTGATCATATTTGGTGGAGTTGTGCTTGTTATTGTCTAGATGAATCAAATGAATCAGGGAGTTGGTGATCTTGGAAGTCCAAATGTTTGATAAAAACTCCGTTGTACATTTACTAAGTATTTTTATGTTAATTTTCCAACAAGTGGTATTAGAGCTTCATGGTTTTTAATTGTTCTGTTTGATGCTGTGTTTGATAGTGGTGATTCTAGTGGTTTGGGTAAGATGTCAAAGGGCGCTAAGTTTGAGATTTCCAAGGTCTATAGAAAACACTTTGCTATGTGGAAGGTGAAGATTCATATCATCTTATTGAAAGATGAATGTGCCATTGGGTTGAAGGGGTCGGGCCAAAAACCACCTGGGATAACAGATACACAATTTATGGAGAAAGATGATATTGCAAAGGCCAATATACTCTTAGCATTTAATGATAAGATATTGTTCAATGTGCAAATGGTGGATACCACAACCAAGGAGTTTTGGGTGAGCCTTAACCAAATTTATGAGGATGAGTCTTTGGTGAACAAGCTTTATATCCAGTGGCAATTGTACAATCTCAAGATGAAGGACAAGACATCGGTTCATGATCACTTAAATGTGTTTAACTTATTAATGAATGAGTTGTTGAGAACCAGTGTGAAAATTGATGAGGAAGAGCAATCTACTATTCTACTTTATTTAATGACGAACTCGTAGGATAATTTAATCATGAGTTTGAGTCATATTGCGAAGCTTGACATGGACTCAGTGACCTCATTTATCCTTTTAGAGGAGATAAGGAAGAAGTCTTTAGAGTTATCATCACGAGTTTCAAGTTCTACGGCATTAGTTTTGGAGGGAGGTAGGGGAAGATCAACAAACAGAAGTCATTTCAAGAGGGACAAGAGTAAAGGCAAGTCCAAGATACTGAAGGACTTGAAATGCTACTATTGTTACAAGACGGATCACATGAAGGAAGATTATTGAAAGCTCAAGGACATGAAGGAAAACGGCAACAAGGCTCAAAATGTTCCAAACACATATGTTGCACATGATGAGTTGGTCATTATGGGAGGTTGTAGATTGAATGCTTGGTGGCTGATTGTGATGTGAGTTAGATTATCTACTCTATTGCATCATTTCATTCTACTCTAAGCCGTGATTTCTTTACTACCAGTGAGGGCAATGATTTAGGGGTGGTAAAGATGAGAAATAGTAGTATTTCTAAGATTGTTCGGCACAGAGATGTGCATATGGTGACCAACATGGGTTACAAGTTGATTTTCAAAGGTCTTCAACATATTCCAGATTTGAGATTAAATTTGTTGTCCACTAGTGAACTCGATGATGAGGAGTTCAACTCACATTTTGTAGAAGACATGTAGAAGTTTGTGTGTGACTCTTTAATTGTGGCGAAGGGGAAGAAGGGTTCTAGCTTTTACAAGACCGGGATGAGTCTTGTGTGAGGGAGGTGAATGTATCATCTCCGGATCTCACAACAGATTTGTTGCACCGAAGGCTCAGGCACATGGGTTAGAAAGGATTAGAGGTTTTAAGGAAACAAAATCTCCTTCCCAAGCTCAAGGGTAATGCGATTAGACCTTATAACCATTGTTTGGTTGGCAAGCAACGAAAACGTCCTTTTGAGGGTCGAGTACAAGGAAGTCTGAGGTGCTTGAGCTTGTGCATACTAAAGTATGTGGACCAGTGAAAGTAAAAATATTCAGTTGCAATAGTTACTTTGTCACTTTCATTGATGACACTTCTAGGAAGGTTTGGACATATGTTATGAAGAGCAAGGGAGATGTGTTGGCCATCTTCAAGGACTTTCATGTGGCGGTTGAGAGAGAAATCGATAAATTGCTCAAGTGCCTTAGAAACAACAATGGTGGAGAGTATTCCTCCAGTGACTTTAATGATTATTGTAGCAAGCAAAACATTAGGCATGAGAAGACGATACCCTATTCCGCCGAACTAAACAGAGTGATGGAGAGGATGTATAGGACATTCACATAGAGGATTTGGAGCATATTGTCATCGGCAAAGTTGCTTAAGTGGTTTTGGGGTGAAACCCTAAAGACTGCTTGTTACTTGGTGAATAGGTCTCCTTTGCATATATTTGAGAGCGATATTCTACAAAGTGGTAAAAAGGTGAACTACTTTGACTTATAGGTGTTTGGTTGCTAGGCTTTTGTGCATGTTCCTAAGGAATAATAGTTGAAGCTTGATTCTAGGGTATTAGAGTGCATCTTTTTGTGATGCGGCAATGAGCAATTTGGCTATAGATTTTTGGATCCCAAGAACCGGGGGTTGATCCAAAGCTGTGATGTGATATTCATGGAGAATTAAATGATTGAGGACTTTGGGAAAGGAAATGTGCCTCAAGAAGCCTCCTGTGAAGAAAAAGAGCATGAAGGAGAGATTTCTATATCAGCATGTGTGGAAGAGGATGACAAGAATGATTCACTGAACATCCCACCTAGTTATGAAGAAGGTGAGGATAAGGCTATTGATGATGTGGATGATGGTAAAGGGAGCCTTGATCAAAGGGAGAGCCAACAAATGTGAGGAGGTTGGCTTAGGTTTTGATTCTGTCAACAAGGTATCCATCATTGAATTATATTTAAGTGATCGAAAGTAGTGGACTGGAGACTTTTGGCGAGGTGAAAGCTCATGTGAATTAGGTGGATTGGATGCGGGTTATACAAAATGAGATGAAATCTTTGTACTACAATCACACCTATGAAGAATAAATGGGGATTTCGAGATCAAACATGAAAAAGGATCCACTAAGCCGAGGTAAAAGGCTAGGTTAGTGGTGAAGGGCTTTGGGCAAAAGAAAGGCATTGATTTCAATGAAATCCTCTCCAATGGTGAAGATGTCTTCCATTAGTGTTGTTCTCGTATTGGTGGCAAGCATGGATTTGGAGATAGAATAGTTGCATCAGAAGATGACCTTTCTACATGATGATCTTGAGGAGACTATTTACATAGAGCAATCCGAAGGGTTCGAAGTCAAGGGAAGGAAGAATAGCTTGTATGACTTAAATCAAGCACTGAGACAATGATACAAGAAGTTTGACTCTTTCATGGAGAGCAACAGGTACAAGAAATCGATCTCAAACCATTGTGTGTTTATCAAGAGATTTGATGATTTTGACTTCATTGTGTTATTGCTCTATGTGAATGACATGTTGATGTTGGGCATGATCATACCAAGATTGGGAAGCTAAAAGATAGCTTTAGTACGTCTTTTGCAATGGACTGGGAATAAGCAAAATAAATCTTAGGGATGTCCATTAGGCGTGACCGAAAAGCTAGGAAGCTTTAAGTCTCACAAGAGAAGTACATTGAGAAGGGCTTCAAAGGTTCAACGTGAAGAATTCAAAGCCGGTTGGGGTTCCACTTGGAAGCCACTTCAAGTTGAGGATGGTGAACTTAAGTGAGAACAAGATGAAGGAAATGGAGAAGATTCCTTATGCTTTCACTGTGGGAAGTTTGATGTATGATATGGTGTGGATGCCAAACATAATACATGTTGGTTTGGTGAGTAGGTTCTTGACTAATATGGTCAAGGAGCATTGACCAGCCATGAACTGGATTATGAGATATCTTAAGAGTACTTCAAAGTATTGGTTATGCTTTGGGGGGAACAAACTATTATTGATTGGTTATACTGATGCCGCTATGGGAGGAGGGGGAGGGTTGTTGTGGACACACAGCGGCCTATTTCCAGGTTTGTTGTCACTTTTGCTTGGGGGGACCATATCATGGCAATCAAGGTTGCAAAAATGTGTTGCCCTATCCACTACTGGGGTAGAGTTCATTGCAACCACAAAGGCTTAAAAAGAAATACTTTGGTTGAAGAAACTCTTGAATGAGATTGACTTTAAGCAAGATTGATACCTTGTTCACTGTGATAGTGAGAGTTTCATTTACTTGAGCAAGAATTCAAGTTTCTATTCAATGAGCAAATACATCGACATGGGTACCATTGGGTGAGGTTTGTGTTGGATGCAAAGTCTCTTGAGCTCACCAAGATTCACACTGACAAGAATGTTTCAAACATATTAACCAAGGTGGTGACCAAGAAGAAACATGTATTTTGTTGCGGCGAAGTGGGCATGAAGGCCCCCTCCTTTGTCAATTAGTTGCTTCATGGAGTCGGGAAGAGGACGTTTCTTGGGTGTTCCTTCCTCTCATGAAGTAATTAAATTTAACACAAATTTCGTGGGCTTGCGCAAGGGTGCAAATATGTCTTGGGCAAGGGTGCAAGAGGCAAAACTGTTGTGCTAGGGCACGAGGAATTTCACAAGAGGGCACAAAGGTTAAGTGGCCAGCGTGTGGTTTATGCCAAGGCACAAGGTTTGGTTGCACAATGGCGCAATGGTTCTATCCTGTGTGCAAGGGCATGACTGGTTGTTGCGCCAAGGCGCAAGTGTTTCTTGTGGTCAACGTATGTGGTGCACCAAGGCGTGACCCACAGACCTGCTTTGACCTGCTTAAAACCCAAACGACTTGTTTGGTGGTTTTAGAGGGTGTGTTACATTTTTTGGTAGAGAACAACACTCACAACTCATACCTTATATTTGGGGAGGGTAGTGGAGGAAAATCAAGGTTGAGAGAGGATGAAGAGTGGAACTTGACATGGAAATGTGAGACCCAAGATCGGGCTAGAAATTTATTTAATGAATTTTCGTAATTTAACGGATTTAGTTGGACAGGAATTTTTTTATCAGGTTTAGTTTGAAATTTTGGTTCAAGCTTTGGTGTACACTCAATTAAATTTAAGTTCAATAAATTTTCCTAGAGAAAATCGTCAGATTTATCCTTTTAGCCGGGGGTTAAAAGATTTGTAGGGTAAGATAAAAAGGGTCCTCTCTATCTTGTCTTATGTTGCTTCCCTCCCTTCCTGCTTTTTCTTGTGTGGAAAATCTCTCTCTTCATCTCGTTGTTGTTGGCAGCTAAGGTTTTGGTAATTCTTTCTTTTTTTCATCGTTGTTTTGTGTTTTATTCATTAGTCATAGATTTTTATCATTTAGGATGTCATCCATGCATAAATTATAATTGTTTTGGATGAGGAGATTATGGAATAAGGTTTTTCATTAATCTATGATGAAATTTGATGGAGGATGCTTGTTTGGCAAACAATTCAAAAGATTTGAGTTTTTTGCATGAATTGTGATTTAATATATGTAGAATTCCCATGTTATCTAAATATAGGTTTAATTTCTTAAATTTATATGAGGTGTGGGTATAATTATGCAAGATCTAATTTGTAAATAACTCCGGGAATGATAATCAGATAATTTATTCAAGTTAAATCAACTTTGATACATGATTTATACAAGTTTAGTTGTAAATTTCTTGAAATTTATGCTTTAATGGTAGATTTGTTAAAAATAATTAATTTGATGAAAATCTATCTTGGGTATGTAAAATCTAATTTTTTATTTATCTAATTTGTGATTTAAAATAGTTAAAAATTGTGATTTATCTTGTGGATGAAATCTAATTTGATGAATCATCATATGAACTTGTTGGTATGAAAAAGAATCAAACTTGATTTATCAGTGCATGAAAAAGAACCGAAATTCGTGAAAAATTCAAAAGTGTAAAAACAATCTCGGTGCCTTAGCACGAGGAAGCCAAGAGTCTTAGCGACCAACCACTTTTCTTGAGTGTACGAAAAAACCCTTTACCAATTATGCATATGCGTATAAATTCATGCAAAATGGATTTATCCTCTCCCAAAAAAATCATCCAAAAAAATCATCTTCTTATTTGAGTTTGCAGGTCCCAATTTACAATGTTGCTCATTTGTGCTGGTTTTTGTTATATTTCATTAAAAATATTACAAAACTAAGAAAAAGTTGAATATGAATTATCATAGGATTAACATTTTTGGCTAGCTTATTTTTGTTCATCTGCTAGGATATGGATATGATCATTATTTTAGGCCGTAGTGAGAAATGATCATAATGGTATCATGGTTTGTTTATTGTTGTTCTTCTTCCCTTTTTTTAAGCAATGGTATTATGAGTTACACCTTAGCCACATTTCTCTTTACACATATTTTGTCCATTGTTGCCCTTTAAAATGTCAATTTTGCTGCTTGTAAATATTTCCTTGCATCTTCCTGAGGTGAACTTGTGAGCTTGGAGCTATATCTTTTTCATTTTTTTTTCTCGCATGTGTTTGATTAGAAATAAAAAAGAAAAAAATATAAAAAAACATTGTCACTTTCTTCCCTTGCTTTATTCTTTTGATAACAAATAATTATGAATGAATTTTCCATAGTAACGAAAAATAACTGTTTTTTTATAATTTCTTACAAAACAAATAAAAATTTCCTCTTCTCACACTTTTTTTTCCTGGCTCTTGTCTTACCAAACATACCCTAAGTGGGCCTACTTGCATTTATTATTACTTTTTATCCCATATCAAAAAATACCGTAGACCTCTCTTATGATCTGCCTATAAATTAAAGCAAATTGTTCAGCCCTGTCTAAAATTATCATCTTCCTCCTTATGCACAATTCCTAAATTATTATCTTCGTTCGTTTTGTTCTGGGTTTTCGTAATATTAATAGATTACGAAAACCAGAACATAACGAACAAAGATCGTGATTGGATTTGGGTTCTGAAGTTACTTATTATAATCATTCTCCTCTTCCTTCCCCAGTTGACTTGATCATCTAGTTATACAGTGGTTGTGACAATGGTAGCATGGGGATGTCTTTCTCAACCCATTTGCATGCTTACATCCCCTTTATTTTTATATCAATTTTTGCATATTACTTTTGTTGACATTTATTTAATTTGCTGCTGCTCCTTGTTTCAATGTGCTACTGTTGTGTTATGTTTGGAAGGCTTGTTTCAGTGTTTGCTCCCAAAGAGCTTGGAAGGCACAAAGTCATGGATGATGGCGGCTGTAATATCTTAGAAGGCGTGGATGTGTCAAGGTCCTTGGACAAGATATTGTCAGATCTCTCTTCCAACTTCCAACAATGTTCTCAATACAGCTGATGTCCAGATCTTTGAAAGAAAACCCTGTAAAAACATCCTTCCAACAGATTGGCAGCGGGTAACATTTTTGTTCTTTTTATTTTGAGTTTTCTTTTTGTAAAAAACATAATTTTGTGTCATTTGTCAAAAATAGTGTGAGATATACTTTTATTACGTACATTTTTTTATTCAATCTACTTTCATCGCCTCAGAAAATATATACAGGAGGAAATTATGATCATCTCAAGGTTGGTTTGCATTTCCTGCTTCCAGCGGCTGCCACCTTTCCATGTACTGTGTAGGTGGCCGTTTTTTGTGGGTAGGTGGCAGCCTATTGTGTTTACAACAAGGAAAGGTGGACTCGAGTAGTCTGTAGTTGGAAGTTGGGGTTAACTCTGTTCAAGCCCGTTGGAAAGTCTGACCATTACAAAGGACTTAAGCGTGTTAATTAGGTGAGGTAGCTATGTTAAACCGAGTCAAGCTTGAGACCAACACAAAAAGTTTGAACTTTATTTATCTATATCTTTCTTTCATATAATTTAAAATAAAATTAGTTTTAAAATAATTCAATTTTATATGAGTTGTACGCCAAATAGTTTGTTCATTCATAAAATTATTAGATTATTGAGTAAGATCATCTTTAGGATATAATTTTTACTTATTATTTTCATATTTTATGTATTAACTACATAAAAAATATGTAAAATATATTATTTAATGTATTAATATCAAACTTCGAGTCGAATCAAATAAAGACGTGCTCGTACAAGGTCAAACTAAATCGAGTTGAACATTGATCAAATCTACCATAACCACTAAGTTAGCCAAAAGTGATTGCCTTTTTCTCTTTTTCAAGCTGAAGTGGCTACCGCTTGCAAGTTTAAGGACTTTGAATTTAAAAAAAAAAATTTACTCGAGATTTGGTGAAGACTCAATTTGGGGACAGAAGAGTAAGATCTATTCGAAATTATAATGAAGTCTTTCCAACTAAACCTAAATGGTCTCTCTTCATTGGCTTTTACTTTGCAGCCCATGTAAGAAGAACCCTAAACCTCTCTCATATTATCTGGCAAAATGTTCGGTCATGTTGAAAATATCATCTCTCATATTAACACTCAAATGTCCAGTCTATTATTTCCATTCGTCTTGTTTCAGGTTTTAATCTTATTTAACATAAGCACTTCAAAACCATGACGTAACAAACAAAAATTGTTATTGAATTTTCTTGAATGGCAGCCCCAATTTTGTGGTTAAGTATATACAATCTATACACATGTTACCTCCTTTCCATTATTTTCTTTTTCACAAACAGAAGAGCCTTGCAAATGGCAAGTAGTTTGGACTCTTGGACTGAGCAGTGTATTGCACCAAATTCTGAAAAAACCATAGTACTGTTAGAGTTAATACATACATGTCCATCCTGCCGTTCTTTCTCATCCAGTTAACTTCCATCACATGAATTAGAAAGGAACTCCCAGGGTTAACACAAGGCCACAGGATTTGTAATAAAAGAAAACTGACTTCGATCAGCTACATTCATCAAATTTATGGAGAAAATATCCACTTGGTAATGGATTCTATAGATAACCTCCCCAATCGAGTCTCTCCTACCTGCAAATTTGATGGCATTTCCATACAACTATATATTATCCAAAATAAGCATAGCAGTCGTAAGGTAATTGGGATTCACATTCTTAATATAATTAAACCATTTAAGTAATATAGTCTCAATGTCACAAGGATGATTAACATTTAACCTAACTGTAGAGTTAATACCAAAGATGGCAAACCACGGAGCTTTTGCTACTATACAATCTGTAAATAAATGGACAGTTGATTCTTGTTTTCACAAACAAATAGAGCAAATAGACTCCACAGATATTGATCTTGCTAGCACTACATCATCAACAGGGAGCATATTCCATGCAATTCTCCAACCTAGTAATTTATGCCTCGGCGTAAGATCATTACGCCACCAAACCTCCCACTCAAAATTTCTACAAAAATATTTCCATTCGACCTGGTATGAGCTTGTTTAACAAAAATATTTCCATTCGAAGCACCCAACCAAATACAAAGATCATTCAATTGTCCCACAGGAGAAGGGACACTAAGGATAGCATCCACATGATTAGAGAAAAAGATCTCATTGATTACATTATTATTCCAGTTACCAGACAGGAACAGCAAAGATCACAAACAGGCCTAAAAGCCCAGTTAGAGAATTGAGCCTTCAATGCCCACACAAACCGACCATCACCAACAATCTACGTCCCTTTTTGTCTTAAATTGTTAAGATCAACCTCAATACCTCTCCAAGCTTCAGGTATATTAATTCTAGAGTTTATATTAAAATTCATTGTAATCAATGTTAGCTAACACTTTCTTGGGAATATGAAAACTACTCATCGCATAATTAGCTAAAACATTACTAACTGATTTAATTAAACAAGTTTTACCCGCCCTAAATAAGAAGCCTCCCATCCCAAACTACCAGATTGAACCTCCCTTCTAACTAAGAAGGTTAAGAGAAATATCCCTACATCAACAACCTGCTATAAATCAATAACTAATAAAAAATAACAAGAACAAGGTAACATGGTACATGGTCACAGCACCTCATGCACCATTGCCACACGGTAATCAGGTATGAGAGGTTATGATCATCTCAGCCACCGACTTCACTTTGATTATGTACAAACGTTGGCAAGCCAATCATGATATAGCCAGAACATACACAAATTCACATTCACACAACCAATTTCAAATTTCACAAGATTTATCAAGTGAAGGGGCTACGGTCATCTACTCACCACTTCTCACTCGATCTTTCCATCGGCCCTTCTCCTATAAATAAAACAACAAAGAAGCTTCTCCAACCCATGATTTTCAAAAGTTTCGAAATAACTGTATATGTAACATAGTGCATGTGTACCTAGACTTTCATTCCATTAGATCCTAGACTCCAAGGCTTGGAGAATACCTGTAAACCGGTTAGATTTGCATGCATAAAATATATTGTCTGTAAAACATATCAAATGCAGGTTAGGAATGAATCATATAAATATTTTCATGCATAACAATTAGACAACCATATCCACAATGCCCAAAGGCAGCCATCTCACAAAACTATAAATGGGTCATTGGCCTCCACAAAACATGCATAAAATCACATATCATGATATAAATCACATTTCACACATCAAAGAAAATTCAAAGATCATACATCAACTTCCACCATGAATCATCTCAATCTATCGGTCTACTCAATCACCTCTACATACTATATAGAAAATCATATATTAGTATTCAATAGATTATCAGTCCAAAATAACTAATGAAATACGTCAAATTGACAATTAAGTACAAATACCCACGAGGAATCATAACCAGAACATACTTTTAAGAAATCCTTACCAAGCCAATAATGAGAGACATATTTCACACTTTCCTGCCCATACATGATCATGGGCCGGCACGCTAAGCTCACACCGCATACATACATACAAGTCAGCATACTAAGCAATGCAAAAGCATACAAACAAAACATACAACTTAAGTCCTTTTTACATCCTCTATATATAGCCCGCCATTGTACTTGCATGATGAAGGAATAATATGTCACAAATTTCAGAATTCGTGATGCTTTGCAATATCTTCTACCACTACACCACCCAATGTTCGAAGAGTACATGGAGTAGGCTACATACCATAATCTCCCACTCTCTTTCATAAAAGCCGAAAAATCTCATACAAATATTGGGCATAGTCAGGGATTTATAATTATTGTTGGAACAACTTTGAATGGATCTTATTATTTTCGAAACCACATCAAGGGATCTTATCCTTAAAGTTTTATTAAATTGTAAAAAATCAACTAAACATCCTAAATCTAGTGGGATCCAATAAAGCGTCACCAACTTAGTCTCATGATCATGAAAGCAAAATTGCGATGGAGCCAAGTAGACCACATCCTAACTAAGCATGGCCGACTCCAAACATCCTAACGACGCTACTCAAAATCTACTTATGATGACACGCATGGTATGAGATGTATGTTAACATCCTAATCATACTCTAATTATATAAACAACACAAAAAGGAATACATGCACAAGACCATAACATACCATACTAAGCTCTCTAAGATATTATCAAACACCACTTGAGTTTAATAACTGAGTTAAGCTTTCTCCTAAAATCTTAAGAGGATGTCACTAATATCTTGACAAACATGATCATTAAGTTCCATGACATATTGGGTTTTAACCTCTTAGCCAGATTTTTAGAGTTAGGGGTGAATAATCTGAAATACTTAAAAAGGTCCTGCACAGCCTATGGTGGTGGATTTTTCTACCTATTCAAATGCCATCCAAATGTCACAAAAATTAAGAGGGTTCTAGGTAACATAAGTAGGAATTAGAATAAAAACTTTCAGGCCAAATTATCTTCAATTTCCACTTCAATTAATTCGTCTAATCTAGAATTAAGGATCTGAAACAGGTTATACAGAACTGAGTACTAAAGATGTCTTCGTTGGTTACCTACTCAAATGGCCTCCAAATTGAGTGAAAATTTTTCATCAACATCCTCACATCCTAAGCTAAGATTCTGGAGAGTTTCAAAAGGGAACACTACCTCTAAGCATGGCAAATAAATTAGCTAATCTCGGATCATGGATGGTTTTACAGAACACTATAGACCTAATTTGGTGAAACTTGATGCATTTTACTCCTCACGTTGAGGCCTATGTCTCCACAAATTTCGAGAGCATAATACAAGGTTTAAGGGGGTCAAATAGGGTCATCACTGAAGGGCATAGGTTCTGAAATCATTTAGACAGCTCATATCTACCTTAAAAACTTATTTTTAACCTCCTAATCTCCATCATTCCCTCCCAAACAAAGTTTCTAACATAATAATCATCATATCCAGATCATAAACAGCATAAAGTTAATAACTTTACAGCACAATTAATCATCAACAGTAATAGATTTCATAAATTCAACAAAACAGTTTATAAATGGGCATAAAAATCATGACTTTAAGCATCATCACCTATAATCTAATCATCCACATATCATACATAGCTCTATCAACAAATTATCAACATGATCTAACACATCCTCACATGAATTAATTACAAGACTACCATTAATGACATGTGAAATGAAAGAAGAGGAGGGAATGGAGATAGCTTTTTAACCCAAAGAAGATGGAGGAGGATGGAATGGAAGGAGAGGAGAGGTTGCGTGATCGGCAGCAAGTGGTTGCCGGTGGCTGCCGGCCGCCAGGTACAGAAAAGGAGGGAGAGGGGGAGGTGGCCGAGGGGTGGGAAAGTAGAAGAGAGGGGAGAAAGTGGTGGTGAGGGAGAGGGAAGCTAAAGGAGAGTGAGGGAGTGAGAGAGAGGAGAGGAAGGGAGTGGCTGGCAGCGAGGTGGAGGTCGCCGGCAGCGGAGTGAGGGGAGGAGGTGAGGGCTGCTCCGCCGGCGACCAGGGGTAAGGAGGAAGATGGGGGGTACTTTAGGAAATAATGAATTTGGTAGGGCTAGTTAGGGCATTTTGGGTAATATGTAGGCCTATTTCAGGCATTTAGGTGGGTGCATATGGGTTGGATGGGTATTTAAATAATTTTAGGGTATTTTTGGTATTTTGGATTTAACGAGGACTGTTTTAAAATTTATCACAAAATTTTGAGGGGAATTTTGGTAATTTTACAGTCCGGGAGGGTATAGGGTCAAATACGTATCAAGTTGGGTTACGTGGCCTTTCTAAAAGTCGTCAGTGGCTGCCAAAGTAACATAAACAAGTGTAGATACAAGCTTTAGGTAAAATAAATATGAAATAGAACAACTGTGTACCCTCTAAATGCCACCCAACAAAAATACAAGACTAAAATAAGACTCTCGTGTGACTTGGGCCCAAGACGTTAAATCTATTAATACATAACCCCCAAAAGCTATAACTACTACTAAATTATAACAAGTGAACCTCAGCTATAACATAGAATTCGGTTCCCCAAAAATAAGTTATAAAATATAAGTCTGGCTCTTAGTGGTCAACTGTAGCTAACATCAATTACAACTAATACCTTAGCTATCCACACCATTATATAACATGATCCATATAATCCATGAGTGATTGAACCAGACCGATTATCATATTTGTCGGGTCAGTCCACTTAGTGAACCAAAATTGAAATATCGGATCGGAAGTTCGGGTTGTACAGTCAACGACTGCTAGCAAGGAATGGTCGGGCTGGACGGCGGAAAACTGGTAGAGGATGGGCAAGATGGAGGCGTCTAGCTTAAGGCTATTCTTAAAGTTGTGGTTGGAGTTGTCGTCGTCAATGAAGGAACAGGTGGGGAGTTTGTTCTTGGACCAAGGGGCTGGGTCATTGGTGTTACAGTTGATGGCAACAATAGTGGTGGCAACAATAGTGGCAGTGTCGAGGATGAAGGTAATGACAATGACGCTACGACGAGAGAAGATCGAGGATGAAATATATTCACGGGAGTGAACGAGGGAGCCTAGGAAGGAAAGTGAGCGCTAATGGATCAAAACAAACAAAAAGAGTAGTTTAATATTTATTTTTCTCGTGAAACGCGTGCTGTGGTAGATTTGTAGAAAATTTGTTCAATGAAAATATAATAAAACATAAAATAAAAAATTATTATAATTTATTTTTTAATTATTTAATAAAAATTTATGTATTAAATTAGACACTAATATACACTGTACATGCCTAATTTTTTAAAGATAATCTTTGTAGCCTATCACACACACCCACACTCACATTTATCAAATTTTATAAATTTATTTAATTTGAATGCTACGTAAAAAAACATAAGTTAGATAACGAAATGGGGTGTTTAAAGGAAAAGCCTTGACGTTCCAAAATGGGTCAAATTTACATGGTCTTAATTAGGAAAAAAAACCCCATTAAGATAGGGTGGGCCTGCCACTAGTATTTCTTCTATCTCAAAATATAATCACTTTATAATTCAATTAATTATTTATATAAAATTTCTTTGAATGATCATTAAGCTTTAACAACTAGTCATATGAAAAAGAAATATTTAAAATAATAAAGCCCAGCTCTCACGAAGAAAATATCAAATCATTGGTCTAAGATTCATATCATCCCTTCATCTTCCATAAATACTCAATTTCTTTTTTATTGATCAACTTTGAAACAACAAATTTCTAAATAAGAAAAAAGTTCTTAAATGAGATCTTCTAAATTAATGAAAGGATGACCTTTAAGTGGTCCTTCACAGTCTTCAAGGCATTCTTATTTATACCTTTAAAAGTTTAAAAGTCTCCTCTTAATTTTATATTGATTATATAAAGAGTTACACGAATTAATACTAGGTATCTTTTCATTTCACGTTTATTCATTTTATGGGAAGACGTTGAGCTAAGAGTTGCTGAGGGTTAGTGTAACACCCCGTTTCGGCTCACCCGTGAACCGACCCGGAAATGTCACCGGCGACCGAACTGTTCGCTAATCTACTGGGTTCGGTTAAGCCGACCCGGATCTGCCCTCGGTGTCTCAAGATGGAGATGCAAACATGAAATGCATGGATGGGATGTGTGGGTTCTAACGTAGTCCTACATGCATGCTATGATGTACAAGCAAAGACAAGACAAAATAATAAATGAAAAACCAAAAGAAAATATATACTATTTTATAAAAAATATGGTAACACATACTAATCTACCATGACATTCAACCATTATCTCATTCATTTTTACCTGAGCCGAGTCTGAACTCCAAACTCACTACTCATTCACATTTATCCATTCATTTCATATCAAGCAATTTATCTAAACAAACACATCAAAATCATCCTTCACGTAGCAATAACACACCGTCATTATACGTTACACGCGGCAGGTACATGTGTGCGCGGTTCCGTGCTGCTCCTCCGCAGTCCCGACAGCTTTCATCGCTCGCATTCCTCACCTACATATATATAGAAAAACCGTCAGTAACGAGTGTTACCGGCCCGGAAAATAACTAATATCAATCTGGCACAGGAGAGCAAACTCTCCTGTTGAATGAAAACCATATACTTCCTCAAGAACTCTCATCAGGGCACCTACGGGAGCCGTCGCCCTCGGGTCGACAGCGTCCCCCTATCTTTCACATTCTCATGCCTCGGCCATTTCTCTATTGCTTCTCGCGTCAAATCTCGTTCCTTTCCGCCCTCTGCACCTTCCATATTACTCCTGGCCTTGAGCACGAAGGCCGAGTACTCTCAGGCAGTCGCCTTCAGTACCCTTTGAAACCACAAGTCTAGACATGCGCTGCAATGCAGTACCCGTGAACCTCCACACTTCTCCGGGTTTGAGGAACTCAAAGGTGGAGTTGTCAGGATCCCTCGGGAATGAAACGGCCCGCACACCATTCCAGAGCCCACTGTCGACACACACGTGCCCGCTCGCGTAGCACGGTAGTCGGATTTCCCTCATTCAGTCTCTCACAAAAACACGAAAACTATACATATATATAGGTCTGGGTTGGGATTTATACAATAGGCCCGAAGGCAACGTGAGCTGGATCTGAAGTTCGAAAACAAACTCGAGGGATCTCATCCTCGAGGGTTATTAATCCGGAAAATCGTTGGCTAAATGGCCCGAGTTAAGTGGGATTCGATAAAACGCCACTTAACTCGTCCTGCACATAATAAATCAAATACACAAGAGAGTAGCGTAAATCAGAGAACGAGTCCTAAACGGACCTGGTAGAAGCTCCAAACGGGTCCACGCGCCTAGGCGGCGAGCTCCTACACCGTACCTACACAATCAAGCTAAAAACTAACGCCCGCATGATGAATCACATATCCTATAGCATACACACACAATCAACACAATCACACGTCAATCAACACACATCAACCTATATCAATTCTAGCGAGTCTACTTAAGCTAGTTTGATTAGATCATGATTATTACTTAATAACCCTAATTAGTTTCATAACTTCTATTTTTTAACACCACACAATTCCACAAATTTCATATTTTATTCTAAATCAAATCCACATTTATATAAGTAATTACAATGCACAATTCATCAATCCTAGCATGCAAATTCTAATAATCAATACTTTGAATTAATTAAGTTAAAATAAATTATACCTCGCGTCGTCGAAAATCGGCGACGGCTAGGGTTTCCGTTTCGCGGCTCGAAACTCGAATTCGGCACCTAGCGGCGTCCGAAGTCCGATCAGATTGGACCGGGTGCGTTCGGCGGATGATCCGGCGAATTTCCCACAAATCCAATTTCCGGCGGTTCCGGCGGTTTTCCGGCGAGTGTCGGCGGTTTTCCGGCGGATTCCGACGGTTTTCCGGCGATGATTTGGGACGGGGCAATCAGGGGGTCTATCGGCACCAGCTCGACGAGCTTGGTCCGATGGTGGTGTCAAACAAAGTAGCCGAGGCGGCGATGGCCGTCGGCGGCGGCGTCGAAAGTGGGTGGCGGTGGCGGCGTTCTCCGATCGAGGCTCCGGCCGGCCTCGACGGTGGTCGGGACGATGGGGGAAACGTCGGCGACGTCGAGGGGGTGGTCGTCGGGGTCACAGCGGCGGCGGCGCGGCCCGGACGGCGGCGAAATCAGTGGGCGGAGCGTCGCGGCTTGTGGGGCGATTCCGGCGTCGTGGCGGCGCGACGGTGGCCGGGGTTGGTCGGGGCGGCACGGCGACGACACGGCGGGGCGGGGCGGCGTTGATCGGCGGCCAGGCGGCGTCGGCAGCGCGGCGAACAGGGGCGGCAACGGCGGCGGCTAGGGTTTTGGATGTGGGGGAGAAAAGGTCGGGAGGAAGAAGAAGTGCGTGCGATGGCATTTTCGTAAATAAGTATTGACTCGATTCCTACTCGAGTCAAAATAATAACTAGTTCGTAATAAATTCTAAAAAAAATCTAGAAAAATATGGAAAAATCACATAAAATAAAACAAACACAACAACATCCAAATGACATGCTCTATAACTAATAACCCACCCGAATATAATCCAACGCGTCCTAATTCGTCATTCGGCCCTAAAACTATTTCTACGATCAAACATATAAAAAGAAAAAAAAATACTGCATACTTTCATATATTCAGATAACTCATATCTCACCATCTTCTCGACGTTATCATCATATATTCAGGTACACCTGACTCTCATCGCTCATAACTCACGGCTGGTCTCGACTCAGCACGCGATTCATGAAACTGACTCGACTCGAACCAACGATCGAACCGACTGGTTCGGTAACGTAAAACCCTGACTCGAATCACGGGTTTTACAGTTAGTGTTCCTATTGACCATAAATTTTGTAGTGGGACTCTTAAATAATGACCTTGAAAAGTACAAATGTCAGACTCTTAAATTATGACATTAAATCAAACCACCAACTTAGAAATAAAGTTGGCCTTAACTTGTTAATTTATCTCAAAATTTATGGAATTTTCTCCTTTTTCAATCATATCTTGTTGAAATTTTAATGGGTGGCATTTTTCCACTACAGTGGCTTTCATTTATTTAACGTGGTTAAACAACCATTTTTCTCAAATATAAGATCTAAATTAATCAAACGCAAAGAGAAAAAATTAATTAACGTATTTGTCAGAAAAAACTAATGAAAACATGATAAAATTGATATTGAAAATCCTAAAAACCAAACACAATTAAGTACTTAAAATTAACCAATATATAAATGTACTATAGAATTATTACATTCAATTCAATAGGGTTTTCCTTTTTACCAAGAAACTATATGCAAATAAGCCTGTTGCATTTGCCATTACTTATTTAGCACGTATCGAAAGAAACTCTTGCCAATTATGTATATGCCTATAAATTCATACAATAGATTTATCTTGTCTGAAAATATCATCTTTTTATATGAGTTTGCAGCTCCTAATTTGTATTGTTGTTCATTTTGTGCAAGTTTTTGTTGTATCTCATTAAGAAAATACTACTAAACTCAGAAAAAATTGAATATGAATTATCATAGGATTAACATTTCTGACTAGCTTGATTTTTGTTCATCCGCTTAGGATAGATCTGGATGATCATTATTTTAGGCCGTAGTGAGAAATGGCCATAATGGTATCATGGTTTGTTTAATGTTCTTCTTGCTCCTTTTTTTCAAGCAATGGTACCATGAAACACATCTTAGCCAAATTTCTCTTCTCTTCACACATATTTTGTCAACAGTTGCCCGTTAAAATGTCAGTTTTGTTGCTTGTAATTGTAATTCCTTGCTTATTGAGATGAGCTTAGGAGCTTAGAGCTATAACCGTTTGAATATTTTTTCCCAACGAGTGTTTGATTAAAACAAGGAAAAATTATAATCATCTTTTTGACAAAATAATTATGAATGAATATTCCCATTCATTGTAATAAGAAATGACTGTTTTTTATATTTTTTTACAAAAAAATAATTATTTCCCTTTCCTCACACTTTTTTTAAGCGGGCCTATTTACAGCCCATATCAGATGATACCCTGGACTTCTTTTATCTGCCTATAAATTAAAGCAAGTTGTCCAGCCCTGTTTAAAATTATCATCTTCCTCCTAGTGCACAACTCCAAAACTATTATCTTCTTTCATTTTATTCTGGGTTTTTGTAATATTTAACAAAAATGGATTACGAAACCCACAACAAAACGAACAAAGATTGTGATTGGATTTGAACTCTTAAGTTACTTATATTATGATCATCCTCCTCTTCCTTCCCCATTTGACATGATCATCCAATTATACAGTGGTTGTGACAATGGTAGCGTGGGGCTGTCTTTCTCAACCCATTTGAATCTTTATGTTTCCTTTATTTTTGTCATTCTATTCATATCACTTTTGTTGACATTTATTTAATTTGTTACTGCCCCTTGTTTCAGTGTGCTACTGTTATTTGTTTGGAAGGCTTGTTTCAGTGTTTGCTCCCGAAGAGCTTGGAAGGCACGAAGTCAAGGATGATGGCCGCTGCAATATCTTCGAAGGCGTGGATGTGTCCTTGGACAAGATATTATCAGATCTCCCTCAAGTTCCAACAATGTTTTCAATACAGCCGATGTCCGGATCTTTGAAACAGAACCTGTGAGTAACATTTTTGTTCTTCATATTTTGAGTTTTTTTTTTAAAAAAAACATAATTTGGTGCCATTTGTGAAAAATAGCGAGAAGTATACTTTTATTAGGCGTGTAAACAAACCCAGCCAAGCATGGATGTATTTAAATTTAACATAATTTTGGCAGATATATTTGAACTTGTTTAAGTGTTTGACAAGTTTTGATATATTATGGGTCGAGCTAAACTCGTTCAAAATTTATAATATTTAGGTTTAATTTGTATTTGGCTTCCTATATTTTCGAGTCAAGCTCAAGTCAAGTTTAAACCGAGCAAAAATTTGTGCTTGGTTTATACTTGATTTATATTTGATCAAAAAAATTTTTCCAACACTATATAAGTTCAATGAGACGTTAATGATATTGACGAGTCAAGTTATGTCGAATATTTTTTCGAATTTGAATATATTAGCTCAAGTTTCAAACTAAGTTGAGCAGAACACTCTTTATTTTAAGCGCTGGTTCATTGTTCAACAAATTATTTATTTAAAGAGTATTTTTTCGAATACAAAATTAACGAATACGAGTTTAAGCCGAAACCCATCATAAAATATTCGTGAGCCAATTTACGTGAGCCAACTTTACTCGTTTACACCCCTAACTTTTATTACCATATTTTTTCAATCTACTTTTGTTAGCTTTGGGAAATACATAAGGAACGTAAAAGAACATCTTAAGATTGGTATTAATTTCCTGCTTCTTCCAGAGGCTGCCACTTCCCATTTACTCTGTAGGTGGCGGCCTTTTGTCGGTAGGTGGCAGACTATTCTGGTTAACAAGGCAAGGTGGACCAAAGTTTTTTAATTATTTTCCCCAAGACGAGTTACAGAAGTCAGAAACTAGCCGGTGACCCTCCCTTTGGTATTACTAGTCATCCTCACCAAAATTTGAGAGTTTACTTGTCAGTATTCGAGATTGACTCGAGATAGTAAGTCAACTTCTAGTCGAACACATAGAAGTTCGAGTTTTATATATCTGAATCTTTCTTTCGTATAATTTAAAATATAATTAGTTATAAAAGATTATATAATTTTCTTTCATATGAATTATACACTAAACAATTTATCCATTCATGAAATTATTATATTATCATGTAAAGTCATTATTAGCTAATGATTTTAATTAATATGTTTCATATTTTATACAATTAACTAAATAAAGGATACATAAAATATATTATTTAATATATAATATTAAAGTTAGGAGTTAGTAGCTAAACTAAACAGGAATGTGTTCTTGCTTGCTTGATTTGCGTTCAAAGGCGAGTCAAAGCTAAATTGAGAATTTGAGTTCAATCAATTTGTTAGCACCCATACAATTACTATTAAATTAGTAAAATAATTATTTTCTCTTTTTCAAGAAAGTTTAGACTCCTATTTTTTGGAAGCAATCTTGCTCCTATTGTCCCCCTACGAAAAAGCTACGCATATCCTCAAGGGGCCCTGGATTTTTTATACTCCTAATATTTTGGGGCATCCCAATAGTTATACGTGCTAATCCAATGCTTAGCTTGTAATACTATCGCTTTCCAAAAGCTTATTCGACCCCAAGGTAGTAAATATCTCGTAAAAGTTGTTACAATCATTAAGAGGAAGATGACAAGGCTTCAAGTCCAGGCCAATTCTAGCAAAAGGGAGAAGGATAAAGCCTATTTAATTCTCAAATGCCACGAAATGGGTCTTTGTCTTCCTTCCTTCTCGGGTACCCAAGCCTACACGTCATTGAACCGCTGAACTACCTTATTCAAGTTGGGGCATTCTCATAAAACTGATAGACTAGATTAACTTATAACCAATTTCTGTTTTTGAAAAGAAAAGATTTTTTTTTGCTAATGAGACTTGAGTTCATGAGTTTCTGAGCTATAGCTCTCTTGAGTTGTTGAGCCCTTTTGTTCTTTTAGATAATGTAACACAATCTTAGAATGTCACTTCTTTGCTTCTGTGGTACGGTCCTTACTTTTTTTCCTTCGCTTAAAATGAGCTATATTTTTGGATGCTTTCCCATTGAGAATGCAGAGAAAAAGTAGAGAAGGTGTCTTGGACCTAGCTTTATAGCAAAAGCCCTCCATGCTAAAGTGAAACAATTTTGGCTCTAAAGCCAATAAAGGTAGATTGTACATCTATGCATATTGGGCTTAAGTGCTAATGAGCTACCTCATCCCACTTTGAAGAAGGATAAGGGATGACCACTTTCTATATCTTTTTATGAAGCTATAAATTAACTTGTGCGCTAGCCTTTATCTATAGGCTGCTATAATATATATAAGTAGCCCGCTAGTGTGCGGAGACTCTACTATGATCTAACAAATCTAGGAAGGGCAAGCGAGCTAGCTAGTGAGGGGATTGGTCCTCTCAATCAGTGGAGCCTCGAAACCAAGGGTGATGGATGGGAAAGGAAGTGAAGAGGAAAGAAAGCTAGGAATTGTGTAGTATGGCTATACAAAATGTCTAGCCTAGTATTTATCAATTCTAGTTCTATTCCTCCAATCCTTCTATTTATTCGGTCATGGTAGAACTCCGCCATAGAAAGTGGTTATCTCTTATCCTTCTTTTGAAGTGGGACAGGCTTCTTGAAAGTTGCCTTAAGGAGTGTTATCAATCTATTTAGAAGTACTCCCCCAAGGGCTTCTCTCCCTCAACTTCACCACCAGGAACTGCATTTTACTATTGAATTTTGAGTTGGGAAATCTCGTTTTGATGCAGGCATATACATCCTATGGGATGAACTCGGTTTTTCTAAAGGAAATTCAATAGTAAAATGCATCGATGGTGAAGCAGAGTAAGCGAAAGCCCAGATAAAATTCTGCTAAAGAGAGGAAGTTGGCAGAGGTCTAATCAGCGTTTGGCCTAGACTTGTTACCTTGATTGAGCTAGAATGAAAAGGTTCCTCCTCCAATGCCGGGGGTGATTTTTTTCCCTATTTCAACTGATGTTTTCAGTCTTCACAGTCATACAAGGGTGTAGATGGTTTATGTATATGACTCAAACCCTTTCTTTTGTAGCATGCATTTCCATTGGCCTCCCAAGTGGTTTGATCTTGCCTTCTGGTTAGATCAAGCTAATTTATTGCTTCATAAAAAGATGATAAAAAGTGGTCGTCGAACCACCCTCACTCTCGATCCTCAAAATGGACCTTTCGGTCATTAACATTTTGGAAGACTCTCAAATTGCCCGAGCTAGTGAAGCGTTCTCGTCAACCCTCCTAGTGTTTGAGGGGCATCCTTCTTCAAAGAGGGACGGTTCCCCTGCCTTTCCCACCTAGCTACATTGCCTGCCTTTAGAAAGCCACTAAGGGAGCACCAAGTAGGCTAACTAAAAGGTGACAACTTGGGGGACTAGCTCCAGTAATATGGTCCTTACTTTTTTGCTTTGCTCAAAGCAGACCTGCTGAAAAAGGCTGCCCCGCTTACTTATGTCGGATTGAACCCAATCGATCTAGGTCTATTCAAGTGGGAGGAAAAAGACTTCCACGCTTTATGGTCTGAATTTAACGGTTGTCAAATCATACATTTCTAAGCTTAGGTAGATGAATTGGCATTCGCTAGATTTTCATTCAATTGAAAGGAGCAGTTGCCGCCACCACCACTCCCACCACATTGGATCCCATTTGCTGCCATGTGGCTACACCTCCACACCCTTTGAAATGAAACATCCATGATAAAGTGATGTTGGCTCACAGTGAAACTTTGCTTTTGCACCTCTCGAATGGTTATGGATGGAGTTCTGCTTGCTCAAGGCAGCCAATGGCTATTTTTTTACAACAATCTTACTCCTACTGTCCCAGTAGGAAAGAGGAGATTTTTTAGATAGTCACCTCACATTCGTCCAATATCTTCAAGTACTCAGAAGCGACATTAGGATATGAGATGACTAAATCATCATTGTAATCTAAGATCTTCCGACCCAGTTGTGCTCGTTTTATGGGGCTCAAATCTTCTTTTTGAATAAAAGATGATTTCACTACCTGGACCCTCATCTATTGAACTCATTTGGGAAGATTTAATAAAGACTCAGATTTTGGATCAAAGAGTAGGATCTATTTGAAATTATAATGAATTCTTGTAAATTAAGCAATATTATTAGTTATGGAACTTAGCAGAGTTGTTAAATTGCAACCTAGAGTAGTTTAACTTACTAAATTTTTTATCTTTTTTCCATAATATTTAAATATAAGTGTTTGTTTGATTAATGAGAGAATGAAAGGAAGTACATGTAAGAATGAAAAAACATGAGAACATGATATTACTTTTCAAATATTTTCCGTCACATGTTTTATTGGGAAAAAAATATATGAAGAAACATGGCCACTTTCTCCTTTTTTTTCTCTTTTTTTGTAAAAAAATAATTTATGAAATTTCTATCTTCATCAAAATTATCTTTTCCATTAGTCAAAATATATTAAAAGGTCTTACATTAATGAGTGGAAGTTTTCACTTTTACTAATCAAAATATAAGTATTCTTTCTTTCACAATTTTCTTCTAACTTATCATGATTGGTCTATTTGCATTAGCTATTACTTTTTCAGCTCATATTCAAAGAACCCTGACCTTCTCTTATATTATGCTTATAAATTCACACAAAATATTTGGTTATGTCTAAAATATCATCTTCAGCTTCCTTGTTCTACCAATTTATTATTTCTTTTGTTATGTTTCATGTTTTCATTTTCTTAAACATAATCATTACAAAGCCCATGACATATTAAACAAAAATTATTATTAGATTTTCTTGAGAACGAGTGGGATCCTCCGAAGAAGACTCTTCTCTTTGTTCATAAGAAGGGGAAGATCCAGACAAGTTAGATGAAACGGAAGAGATTCGAGGGAATAGAAAAGAAATATGAGGAAAACAAAGACCTCTTTTGGTTTGAAACAACTCTTGTAACTCTTTTTTTGGACTATGAACGATGAAATCGCCCATTGTGATAGATATACAAAAAATGATCAGTTTGAAAATTTTAATAGTTGTCAATGAAATCTCGTCCATTAAGATATATGAAAAGTGATCGATTTGAAAATTTTAGTCGTTGTCCTGCCCCCCATTTTGATGATCAAATAAGGCCTATTTTTACTTCAAAATAAAAGATTTGTCCCCACTAACCAGCAATCTTTATTTAAGTAGAGGGGATTGAAAGTAAGAAAAATAATCAATAGAAGGTTTTACAAATTATAGCTATAAACTCCAATGAATAACTAGAGATGCTTATATATTATTGAAATTTCTTAACTAGCGTTAGATTATTTAATGGATGGTGATTTACTTCCATTGACCGTGTCTTACAACATATAACCACTCTTGAAGATAATTCACAAAAGTTTTCCTTTTTGGTTATTATGCATATTTCTCCGGACATATAAAAAATCTTTCTTCTTTTTGATAAAAAACTTGTAAAACATTAAAATTTAGTACATATACGTAAAGAATCAAATATACAGTTCCCAATAATCTATATTCATGAGTATTAATTGATGACATGAAAAAAAAAATCTTATAGGTCATGCTATGAGATATATGTTCACCCCCACATATGTTTGCCATATTAATTTAGTTATAAGTTAGTTTTTTATATATATCTTTTTTCATTAATAAAATAGGATTTAAAAGTAGGGACATGATGAAAGGTAAGATATTCGACCAATTAAATTATATAAAAAAAATAAAATAAAATAAATTATTATAATTTATCTTCTCATTTCTTGTCTAATGGAAAATCCTGATGTCCCAAAATGGGCCGAAACTACATGGGTCTCAATTAGGGAAAGCCCATTAACACAATGGGCCTACTACTTGTATTTCTTCCATCTCCCAGAAACCCTAAACCCCTCTCCTCTCCACACACACACACACACACACACACACACACGGGGAGTGACCCTTCGCGCCGGAAATGGTCGGCGCCGGCGACCTTGCGCGCGCCTTCCAACTCTCCGGTTTCCGGTTTTGTTAGCGTTAGGCTTGTTATCGGTTTGATGTGTTTATGTTCGTTTGGTGATCTGCATTTTCTAGAGATAGGACGATGACGATTTTAGTGATGAAAGGTCTCGTTCGTCGTAATGGCGGCTAGCCCGCCTTGCCGACCATCCTGCTATATCACTACCCATATTCTGAGTCCACTTTGTTTGATATAGTTTTTTTCAGTTTTGATTTTATCTACTTAGAAAAAATAGTGATGAAATTTTTGCTAGGTTTGTTTGTGATGGCCGATGATATTACTAAAAATTGACAAGCATATGTCTGAATTTTTTGTGTTGCCTATCTAATCTTCTCTGAGGCCGTCAGATCTATGATTACAGACATTTCAAATTGATTATATATTAAACGGTTTTTTTTGTTGATGTATTTTGGGGTACATATATGTCAAGGACGAGGGAGAAGTTTATGTTGTCGGAGAATTTGTGATTACAACCAAACTACTGCCTTCCTTTTGATGCTACTTGTTTATGTTATGTTAAATAATTTCCTTTCTTTTTTTGGTCAAGTGATGATTTATGTGCATAGTTCAAATGATGATCTCTATGTAGGATCCCTGATTATTCATTCGTCTTTCGCCCCTATCTGATGGCCAATTCAGTTCTTTATATTTGCATATTTTAAAATAATTTTGAACTCGGCTTGAATCAACCTGAATTTGTTGAGATAGCATTTGGCCATATATGTTTTAATCAACCTGTATTTTTTTGTTTGATTAAACTCTGATGTGTTGCCAGGCCTTAATTTATATCTTTCTAATATTTGATTAGAAGAATTAAATATTGTACCTACACCAAGAAATATGATACCCATTCCAAGAGATTGGGGATTGGGCCTGCAGAAACACTTGTTGGAGTTGGTCCGTTTACTTTTAAATAACGTTCTAGGTAAATTGGTTTCAAAGCATAAGATCGATTGGACTATTTTTGTAGAGCATGATTATGATGATAACCATTGTAAATTTTAATTTGGATATCCCTGTTTTTGGACAGTCAGCTGAGGTTCGAAAAAAACCAATTTATGTTGTAATTACACCATGAATATAACACTTATTTGTTTGCGGGTCTGGAATGGATGATATACATCTACTCTCATGAACGTAGATAGTCAACAATTAATCTATAATTTTGAGGCAGTATAAGAGCTTAAATGTGGCTGCGTACTCATACAATTCCAATAAACGCTTCAACCACGCAATGTTGAGCTGATTTTTCAGGCCAACGGGAGCAGCAATTTGTGATAATTAGGGAATTCGATATACGCTTAGGAAGAAGATGAGCTCCGTCTGTTTTTTGCGACTACTATCCATACCCAGGGAAGTTGATTGAGCTTCATATAAGAACATGGATTATCATTCTGTAATTTTACTCCTCGTAGCCCCTGAGAGAATAATTAGCTTGTGATGAATTTGGAACTTGCCCATTATGGTCTTCAAATCATGCACAACATCCGACAGGAATTTACAAACTGCCCGCATATGCCGACTGCACTTGAGACGTTCTCTGCCATTTGGTTGGTGATCTCACTCAATTTGCAAGTTTAAGGAAGAATTTCAGACTTGGTTGCCGTCCACAAGCTCTCTGTGTGTTCACTGTCTTTTACAATCATTCTGCTGCTTCTTGCAAATCCATCTTGATCACCAAATACCCCTGGCATCTGCCACTGGTCGGGATGGGATGGATTAGAATCATATCTCTGAAAAATTGCTTTCACCACTCGTCAGGGTGGAGGCCTCTTTGTCATCAATCAGATCACTTTGGCCATCTTCTATCATGCATAGAACTCTACGAGCTTCACTTGGGAGACCAATGGCCCGCCACGCTTCGGCCACCAGCATAAAACTGCCACTGTCAGGCCTGACCCCTGCAGCATCCATCTTTTTGAGCATTGCTTCAGCTTTCCATGGCTGCTTTGCTTCTCCGTAACCCCAGATTAAGGTCTCAAAGGTCTTAATGTTCGGAGAAACACCAGAATCACACATTTCACAGAATATTTTCATGGCATTTTCCATGTTCTGTGCACTGCACCAACCACTTATAAATGTGGTGAAGATTACAACGTTCCGACGGATGCCGAATTGATTCATGGCAGTGAGCAGGGCCTGCGCCTTTTCCGGTTCTCTTGCCCTGACATGGCCTTTGGCAAGAATGCTGTAGGCATGCACATCAGGCTCTATCCCAGCCTTCATCATGTCATCAAATGTTTTTCTGCACCTTTCCATGAGTCCAGCAGTACTCCATGCATTCATTAATGTAACCACATCGGGTTTTATCTCAAAGCCTTACATCAATGTCAGAACCTGTACAAATAGCCCCAAATTATCAAATTAGAAGAGGTGAGCTGTTTGCATAGTAACCAAGGAAAAATAATTTGGGGAAGAAGGAAGGGAAGTGAAAACTCACCAATTCAAGAGGAAAACAGATTTAATTTAGTTCTATGTTCAATATATCAAAACTATTCTATATTTAAGGTTTGAAGCTATCGCATTTATAGACTAATAGGGCGGATAAAAGAGACGTTTAGCAAACTATTGACAAAATATTGACGGAACTTTAGAAAAAAGTAAATAGGGTCCAACGCTCGTCTCTTTCCTTCTTTACCAAACATTTTTTTTTTAGTTCTGTCGCCTTTTATAATTGTAACGAATAAAAAACTGTAACAAAATTTTCTAGATTCCGTATAAAATTTTATAGTGCAACCAAAGGCCCTATAAAAGTAATGCTGTAAGACAAATATCAACTTAATGGGGCTAGAACAAGTAAAAAATTCCTATTAACAGAACTACTAATATGATTGTTAAGAATTATGATAGAATTATACTTTTCAGCAATTGTGTTTCATAAATGCTGGAACATCAGGTCGAAACGTGAATCATTGAGGGTAACTACTAGCATGAACTCAAGATATAGATAATCATATTTACATCTAAATATAATTAATAAAAAAAATAAAGCCAAAGACGAGATATTTAGGAGTCCAACCTCATCCACACCATATGAGTCACCCAGGTCAAGAAATCCTTTTATCAAAGTGTTGAATATAACCAAGTTGGGCTGGATATTGAGCTCCGTCATACGGTAAACAAAAGCCACTGCCTTTTTCATATCAACTTCCTTACAGTATCCATTGATAATGATTCCGCATGTTCGCTCGTTTGGCTTCAAATTCATATTCTGCATTTCTGATATCAATCCCTCAGCCCTGTTCATTTCACCATTTTGTGCATAAGCTCTTGCCAGAGTGTTGAAAGAGACCACATCAGGCTGATGTCCCAAGCTAGTCATCCTGTTTATCAAATTCCATGCTTCACCAAGGTTCTGCCGATCACACCAAGCTTTCAGCAGAATGTTATAAGTTCTCAAATTTGGCTTTGCATTTTCCTCTGCATACATTAATTCAAGCAGCTTCATAGACTTCTGAGGTTTACCGGCAATCCCGTATCTTTCATCAATGTGTTGTAGGTGCTCGTCGTTGGCTGGCACCCACTTTCTCTCATCTTCCAAAATACCTTCATTGCATCCCTCACATTTCCGGCCTCACTGAAAGCATTCATAATTGCATTAAAGAAGATTGAATCATTCTTCAACCCATTTTCTTGCACTCGTGTTATAAGTTAATGAATATATTTAAACCGCTTTTGGCTGGTCAAGGCAGCTATCAGAGTTGTATATATTATAAGTGAAGGCTTGTGCCCGTCTTCCACTAAGCTGTCGAAAATGGACTCAACTTCATGTGGCTTCTTTTTTCAATCAAGAAGTTCATTATCTTCGTCCTTGATCGAACAATTTTACAAGTCTCCCCACTGGAGCAAGCAGGGCAGATGGATTGTACTCCAGAAATCAAAGCACCAGATGTTGAATCAACAAATACTTTAAACTTTAACCAAAATTATATAGATGATAAAACCATCATCAATAAAGCCTTCTTCATATCAAATCATCAAGAAAATAAATTTAATAACGGAAGCGTACCTGGATCCATAATAGTAAAGCAATTCTTTGATTTCTTCTGGTTTGATCTTCCAGATTCAGCACCTGTTCTTCAAAACCAGAGTTTCTGGATGATGGGATACCAGAAAAGAAAAACGACGGTGCGAATCCGGGGACCATAACCGTATTTATCCTTGTAACCGTATTTATCCTTATTTTTCATAATTCCAATTTAACCCATCATAAATTAGAGATTAAGAAAACGGTATCTACACATATTTATCCATACTCATCTTAAATATATGATATCTCCATATATTTTATTAAATATTAATGGCCCATTATCCTTAACTTTAACAGATCAATTTAATTTAGGCCATGCCTTAATAATAACAGCATATGATACAATTATATACATATATACGTCCAACATCCAACAATCTCCCACTTGGACTATATATACACAAATAATTGTATATAACCTTATGAGCTCCAAAATTAACATACGCTATTATTCCAAAATAACAATCTCGTCCATTAATTAATGTTAATATAGGATCAAGGCGATTTTCGTTACATTTATCGTAACTAAACCCATCCATGGTCACATACATCAACATAATTAAATGACATAGATCAAGTATGGATGTGTAGCATGAAAATTACATGCAATTTGATCTAAACATGCCTATTTTCAACTGGTCCAACCTTATGAGATCACCAAAATAGAGTAAAAGAGTGAAACATAAACCAAATACCGCAATTCAATACAAACTCCCACTAAAGTAACATATCATTAAATGATACAACACCCAGATGAGCAACATGCTCATGAAAGACCTTAGGCGGTAAACCTTTAGTAAGCGGATCCGCAACCATGGAGTTTGTCCCAATATGCTCTATAGAAACTTTACCACTCTGAACTCTTTCTTTCACAACAAGGAACTTGATCTCTATGTGTTTTGATTTAGATGAGCTCCTGTTGTTATTTGAATATAATACTGCAGACTGATTGTCACAAAATAACTTAAGTGGTCTTTCAATATTATCAATAATGCGCAGCCCTGTGACAAAATTCCGCAACCATATTCCATGATTGGATGCCTCATAACAAGCTATGAATTCAGCTGCCATGGTGGAAGAAGCTATGAGTGTCTGCTTAGCACTCCTCCAAGAAATAGCTCCTCCAGCAAGCAGATATACATAGCCAGAAGTAGATCGACGACTATCTTGACATCCAGCAAAATCAGAATCAGAATACCCAATGATCTCAAGTTGATCTGACTTCCGATATGTAAGCATGTAATGTTTTGTTCTCTGTAGATACCTCATGACTCTTTTGGCTGCTATCCAGTGATCCAATCCCGGATTGCTTAAATATCTGCCTAACATTCCAACAATATACGCAATATCTGGACGCGTACATACTTGAGCATACATAAGACTTCCTATTGCTGAAGCATAGGGAATCTTTTGCATTTCCTTTCCTTCTATATCATTTTTAGGGCATTGATTGAGACTGAATTTGTCTCCTTTAGAAACAGGGGTATCTCCTGGTTTACAATCTTGCATGCCAAATCTTTTAAGCACTTTTTCTATATAGGTCTTTTGTGATAATCCAAGTATACATCGAGAACGATCCCGATGTATTTGAATTCCTAATACAAAAGACGCATTTCCAAGATCTTTCATTTCAAATTTCTTTGATAAAAATCTCTTGGTTTCGTGCAAGAAACTTATATCATTACTGGCAAGCAATATATCATCAACATATAAAACCAGAAAAATATACTTACTCCCACTAAACTTATGGTATATACAATCATCAATAACATTCATCTCAAAACCAAACGAGAGAATCACTTGATGAAATTTGTGATACCATTGACGAGAAGCCTGCTTAAGTCCATAGATGGATTTCTTTAATTTGCAAACCATATTCTTTGAATCTCCCGATACAAAGTTTTCCGGTTGCACCATA
>JAURVB010012680.1:0-26326 GCA_033002965.1 Piper betle | reverse complement strand
TAGCCGACCTAACCGGGGCCTGTAACATGCCGGTTCGGTTCACGAGTGTGGACCGGATTTGGGGTGTTACAAGAACAGTTTAAAAAATATTTGAGTTGATTTCGAGTATATATGTTCAAAACTTGTTCGATCTCGAGTCGAACACATAGTTGCAAAAATCAGAATCTGAATCGGTTTTTGAGGGAGTGATTGAATCGGATTAAATCCGTCTAAATCGGTCAGAAATCAATTTAGTTGAATCGGTCCAAATTAGTTTTATACAAAAATTTTAATTTAGTCAAAATCAGTAGGTTTTAAGTTATAGAACATGTCATTTTAATATTATGGTATATATTATCTTTTATAGTATTTTTCATATCTTTTTGGATTTTTTTAATATTATTTAAAGTTAATTATTTTTTTTGCTAGAGTCGGATTCGAGTCAAGTTTTAATTATAAAAATGCCACTGCTATTTCTTTTATTTCTTTCCCCTCCTCTCTCCCACACCCGCCACCCTCCTTCCCCCGTTGCTGCTGCCGCCGAACCCTGCCTCCCCCAGCCAGCCCTGTCCCGTCCCTCCCAGCCGCCGTCACCCAACCCTGCCTCCCATGCCGGCCCTACCCCCCCTGTGCTCCCTGCTAATACCTGCACTCCCGCCCTGCCCTGTATCGCCACTGTCGACCCCATCGTCCCCCCCGCCCCACCCTGCTCCCCATGCCCCGCCTCGCCACCCCCTTCCGCCCCTCCAGATCGTCTCCCCCTCGCCCCCCACCCAGCTCCCAGGTTGCCCAATCGCCACTCGCCGTTGCCGCCCTGTCCTCCCCTTGCCCTGTTTATCACCGCCGTCTAGAATCAGCTAATTTAGGCTGATTACGAAATCGGCTCGAATCGATCAGAATTGGCCGATTCACATACTGATTCTTATTAAAGATGCCTTCCGATCCGATTTAAATCGGCCGATTTCGAGCGGAATACTGGAATCGGCCGATTTCAAGCGGAATACTGGAATCGACCGATTTCGAGCGGAATACTGGAATCGGCCGATTTCGAGCGGAATACTGGAATCGGCCGATTTCTCCATCTATGGTCGAACACGAACGAGCTTCAAGTTATTCGAGTTGAGTTCGAGCATAAACTGAGCTTGGCTCGCTCGATCGTTTAACAACCCTAACTATAAAGACTTATTATTGAATCTAAATTGAGGCTCTACCAAATGTATCATCAAAGCTAAAAATTGATTAGTCTCTTCCGGACATCAGATAAAAAATAACCGTATAAAATTAGCTCTTGAAGCAAAAAATTTAGTACAAGTGCGTTGCCCGTCAAGAATGTGAATTGAAAGAACTGTGTAACTTCCAGCTTAAGAGCTGCTTCTTTGCCCCAAATATGACCTTCACCCCATTAAAAAATACCTCACAACCTGCGATCTTTTTTATTTTTTACCGATATCCTTGTGGCCTGTGGGGATAGGTTATGACGCGGATGTAAAGCATATAATTTTGTATGATACATTTGTTCTCATAATATAATTGGGTAAGTGCCCGGTCATGATTGAGCCTAAAATAGAATCAGATTCTCCAGATTATGCTTTTATGTTCATAATTCATATCAAATCCCAGATTTAAAAAAAAAAAAGCCATGAGTGGGAACTAGAAAAACATGAGATCGTGGTTTCTCTAACGAGTACAACATTTTATTGAGGGAAATCAAAGAGCAGAAGTTCCTACTCTTTAATTTAGAGTTTAGTTTGTGAATGCTAGAAGCCATGGCACATAAAACATAACGTTCGTGATTGATTCTTTTTGTCTAAAACAAATTAAGTGCATATAATTATATTATAATAGTGCATAGGCATGTGATTACAAATTAAGTATAAAGTAAAAGAAATATAAGTTCAAAATTGGAGGAGGATGGCGGTTATAGATGCGGCTGTCACCGGGGTCTAACGGCTTGATGACGCAGGCAACGGTCTCCTTGCCAGTACACGTGATCTTCTGTATTACGTACAGGTCATTACCCCCAATACCTAAATAAAATTTGAAAAGAAAATACAGGAAAGAAAATTGATATTTGCAACCTTTGCCTAGAAGCACCGCCCAAGCTTTTTGATTTTCCAAAGCAATAATTCCCAAACTTTGTAATAATAAAATAAGATGGAGTTTAAAACCGAGAGTTAGTAGTTATCATCACTTTGGATTGTATGAAAGTGTGGGAAGAATATTTTCTAGTTGTTGTATCATCTTTTAAAACTAAATATATTTTTCCTGCCCCTTATGAGAATAGCGTTAGCCTTCATATTTTCTAGTTGTAGTATCAGCTTTTAAAACTAAATATATTTCGTAAATCTCTTCCATTTTGATTTTTGGGGAGTTGAAGGAGGGGATGGTGTGGCGGGGCGGGGACATGCTACACCGGCATCCCCCAAGATCTAATCAGGGCGTCCATACAATCAGACAGCCCAAATCTAAAGAAAAAAATTTATCCTTCTCTAGTCAATGAAAATATTTGGTGTTTTGTTCATATATATATATAAGTCGATTCTTTGCGTCACATATTAATCTGAGCCGTCCGATTATAAGGATGACCCATCTCTATTAGCTTTTACAAAAAAAATTAAAATTTGATATGACCGTTCGATTACAAAGATAGCTTAGATCATCAAGTCCAGCCGCTCCCATTACGAGGAGGTGGCTGTCGCCATTGTCGCCCATTCCCTCTCTTCGATGCAAACGACGAAGATGATGCCAACAATACCCGAAGTCGGCATTAGTAGGGTTGTCGCACCCCTGGACCCTCCGCCCCCCACCCCCTCTCTTGCCTCTGACGCCCCCCACTGCCCTCCGCCTTGCTCCCCCTCGCCCCCTTCCCTTCTGCATACCTTGTCCACTGACCCCCCTTGCCCCTCCCCTGCCGCATATCCCCCTGTCACCCCTCTCCTGCCCTCTCCCCTGCCGCATATCCCCCTGTCACCAAGTAATACTATGAGGTTATACTATGAGGTTATTGGGAAACGTGAGAGGACACCAAGTAACAGTGCTAATTGATTCGGGAAGCTCACACAACTTTTTAAATACCAGTTTGATCCAGAAATTGAAGCTGCCGGTGCAAACAACCAAGGGCATAAAAGTTCAGCTTGCTACTGGCAAGAGAATAAAATGTGGAGCACAGTGTGTGGGCATTGAGTTAGATCTTCCTGGGTATACAACGGTATCGGATTTCTTCATCCTTCCGCTGGAGGAATTTGATGTTCTTCTTGGCACCCAATGGTTGAAGACATTGGGACCCATACTATGGAATTTTGAATTCCTTACCATGTCGTTCACTGAAAAAGGCAAAACAATAGAGCTGCATGGCCAGCCTATACCCCTTAGTCCGTTGGGTGATAAGAAGAAACCATCACATTCATTATCAACTCGAAATCATGGGTTGTTAATGACTTTACAGGTGGTCCACTCCATCCCGCACTTCCCTTCTACTCCTCGACTGGCGACTACTTTATGTTCAACCTTGGGGACAAGGTTCTTGTGAAGGGGAGGGTAATGGTATGAATAAAGTGAGTAGAACGAAAGGGCGTTACGGGGCATTGCGAGATCCATGAATTCGAGGTGAATAATGAGAATAAATTGTAAGGATGAATTCGAGGTGAATAATGAGAATAAATTGTAATGGGGGAAAACTAGGAAGTGTGGCTATATAAGAGGGAGAGACTGATTGTAAAGGACATGACTTTTGATGAATTAAATCTTTGTTTTCTTCTTATCTTTGTTCTTTGTTCTTCTTCCTATTTTCTAGGGAGATCTTCCTGGGAGCAGGGTTTAACCACTGTCCCATCCTCCATCATCTCAACCATTTCTCCAACTCCCTTCAGATTCCAGGCCAATCGTCTCCTCCATGGCACCAGCCAAGCAGGGGAACAAGCAAGGAACTAAGGGGAAAGAGGTCATCGTCGACCTTGGTGAGGAAAATCCTACCAACACCCCCCCCATTCAGTTAAGTGTGGCTAGAACCCCCTTAAACCCCGCTGCTGGCGAGAGATGGGTGGTGGAGGGTGTCGTAGAGGGGCGGTAGGGGGTAAGAAAAATTTTTTTTAATCAAATCTAAGTTGTCGGTCACGAAAAAAACCCAAATTAAACTTTAAATATGGAAAATTATAATGTGATAATGGGAGGGAGGCAAGTAGCAGGGCTGGCGTATTACTATTAGATCAGAATCAGATGTGTAATAAGGGAAGTGGCCGTCGGAAGAGAGAAGAAGCCCGTACAAATCTTTTCTTCGTTGTCATCTTCCCCATTCCTTCCAAATCTCTTTCTGAACTTCGACGTCCGCTCCCCTACAATTCACTCCCCTGCCTCCTTCATACCCCCAATCCCTCTCAATTCCCCTCTTTGCCCTACCTCTCTTCTCCTTCCTTGCGACTTCTTATCAAGGTTCTTCTTGCCCTATCTCTTTTTTTCCTTTTTCTATTTATTTATGGGCCAATTCAGTTACAGTTTGGGTATTGGTGGGTATAATTTGGGTTCTTTCTTCTTCTTGTTTCGTCTTCTTCTTCTTCTTCTTCTTCTTGTCTTATGCTAATTCTCGCGGTTCTGGGCATCCTTGTTTGTTGTTCTTATTTGAAGTGGTTCTTGTTTTGCCAATTGCTTTAGGTTGAAAATAGGGGCTTATGTGCCCGCCCTTCTGTTGTCACCTCGGAGGATCATCGTCCCTGTTCTTCTTTTGGACGGGGCTGACCCTGATCTTGTTTGTGCTCCTTAATTAGCCGCTGTCTTTCTCTTTGGATGACAAAAATACCGGATCTTTTTCCGTCAAAGCGATTTCCTTCTCACCCTGCGATTTCTTTTGCCCATCTAGTAATGGGTTTTTAATTGCGAGCATAGGACGGCTTGTATCTTGGCTTTTGATCCATGAACCTTATGGAGTGTTCATCTCTTTGTGTCTCACCATTATTTTTTATATCATCCATATGTTTAAATAGCTACTTGCTGAGTGGTAAAATCTTTTCTCCATCTCATACACGTTCTACTTTGTTCTTTCAAATGCGATAATCTCGGGTGGTGCTATACGACTTCGTTTGTCTTGCCAATGTGCTAATTATTTATAACGATCATTGAATTCACATTCTTATTTGCTATTCTGTGTGTTAAATATTAATCAGTGTAAAGCAAAAATATTTATCAACAATCTTTTGTTGGCGATGTGAGAGTAGCCTGCTGTGTTCTCATTGCAATTACAATTTGTAGACATGGCTATCTGCTGTTTCTTTGTTCTTGACGCATATCTTTGGGTCTGAACGGAATTGTTTGGTTTTCTATCGTATGGTAACTCTTTATTTTCTATGTTCTATTTTATTTTCTTTGCCTACACTAGTCCTTATGCTTGTTTTTCTTACATTACCATTAGGCTGTTGAAATTTCCTGCCTCTCTTTTTGCTCAAGATCAGGGAAGGACTTCGCTTGTGATTTGGTGCAGGCCACAGGCTTCTAATTTATCGAAGTGATGGTAATTATTTGTCTTTGTCTGTTTCTTGTAACTGCTTGTTTTTACAGAGTGACTCTGTGATGATTGAACATAATCTTTGATCATTCTCATGTGACAAATTTTAGGCTGCCAACGAAAATCTTCCACCCAATGTTGTTAAACAGCTTGCAAAAGAACTGAAGAATCTTGATGAAAGCCCACCAGATGGCATTAAAGTAGTCATAAACGATGACGATTTCTCCACAATCTTTGCTGATATTGAAGGTCCAGGTGGGTGACCAGAAGAAACAACTGTTTGTACTTGTTGTGTTTCAACACTTCCCTTCATTGACATTGTTCAAACCCGATATATTTCTGGATTATTAATAGATTTGTGCATTCTAATTGTCAGCTGGGACGCCTTATGAAAACGGTGTATTTCGTATGAAGCTGTTGCTATCTCATGATTTCCCTCAGTCGCCCCCTAAAGGTGGAGAAATTAATTGTATATATTGTGATCATATCATATGATGTATCAGTTTTTTGTATATGCTGATGGGGTGTACTATTTAGGCTACTTTCTGACAAAAATATTTCATCCAAATATTGCAACCAATGGAGAGATTTGTGTCAACACATTGAAAAAAGATTGGAACCCAACTCTTGGACTACGTCATGTCTTACTCGTAAGTCACTGACTTTGCGTACACATTATATTTTCACATGCTTTTTAAAGTGAAGTTTTTTTGGCAATATTGTTTGTACATTTGTAGCTGATATTGTTTAGTTTCGTTGGAGTCTTAATTTTAAATATACTATTCACAATTTGTTCTTCGACTATATGGGGGATAGAACACCAGAAGAAGATAGCCTGTGCATCCCTGCAATCTTATCTTCTCTCATGCAGGCTGTTGCCGTCGGAGCACCGACAGCGGGCATGATTATATTGCTAAGGAGGATTCCTCTTTTCCTTAGACTTCTTGGTTCTCTCATCTTTCTTTCCCCACTTCCTTTTACTTGGCTGTTCCTTTTATCTGCTTAAATAATATGTTTAGGTTGTCAAGTCATCCTTCTTCCTGTGCACAATTCACTTAGAAATATAGAAGACTAGCAATCTTGTTTATTTATTAACATGGCTGTTATATTTCTTATCATGCTTTCTTCATTTGTAAATAACAATCACTGAACTTGGTTGATTCCTTGGGAGGTGGAGACTATGGAGAATTTTTAGCTCTTACTTCCATTCTTCAACTGTAAATCTGTAAATAGTTTCCAGGGCAATTCATCACACTTGATTGCAAACAGTTGCATATCAATATAATTACAGCTAGATTTTGAGATTTTTTTTTTGAGTTAAACTAGCTGAACCTCTCGATGAGTTAAGAATCATCGTCGTTTTTCTGAAACTGAAACTGGGTTGTTGATGTGATGATTTGACTAACCCTGAAGCGTATGAGTGCTGAATGACCAAGCTAACGGGAATGGGCACTGCAGAAGAATGTGATTAGAATTTTTAGTGTGCTTATTTATTTTTTTATGAGCTCAGAAGTTTGGTTTGTTCATTATTAATGAAACAAATTTGGTTACAGGTGGTGCGCTGTTTACTGATTGAACCCTTCCCAGAATCTGCATTGAATGAACAAGCCGGCAAGATGTTGATGGAAAATTATGAAGAATATGCAAGGCATGCAAGGTGGGTAACTAGTATTTTATCCCATTTAAATACGTAAATATCCCTTTCATTTTTGTGTTGCATTTTGGTTTTTGCTTGGGTGTATGCTAATTTAACAAGTAAATGACTCAGATTATATACTGGAATTCATGCTCTCAAACCAAAACCCAAATTGAAAACCGGAGCTATTTCAGAGTCCATGACAGTTCTCAATGTTGATAAGAAGAACAAAACACCAAGTGATGTCATTCAACCACATGTCCCATTGGGGAACAGAGTAGGTGCTATTAATAGTCAGGATCAACCTTCGACTGTGCCGATATCACTGGACACGACTGCTTCTACAGCGGGGGCTACTACTGTGATTAAGAAGGAAGGTTGCTTGGGCAGTGTTTCAGTTGCAGCGAAGTGCCAGGCACCTGATAAGAAGAAGATGGATGCCAGAAAAAAGAGCTTAAAAAGACTATAGAAAGAGGTGCACGCGCAGACTTGTGTTTTCTTTGTCGCTGCCCCCCCATAGAACAAGGGGTGCTAGATGAGAGATGAAAATGAAGGAAGATTTTCTGCTAGATGAGAGATAAAAATGAAGGAAGATTGTATCGGTGGGAAAAGCCAAGGCGTCTGATTGTTCTTGATTTAGGTGGCATGTATTGGTCAGAATGTTGTAAAATGACCTGATGGGAGGAGTCATTTTCTTCTAATAAGATGGCAAATGCTCCTACGATGATGATATTGCAAAGTTGAATGGTAGCACGATAAACATGCCCCTCAATTATTAGTTTGGTTGTTACGAGGATTTTTCTTTTCTAAGTAATCGGACTGTTTTTGTTTGGGAAATAAAAGTCAAAACTGTTTTTTACAAATAAAGATCCAGCTGTTTCCCTTCTACGGAGTATCACCTCGCCCAACTTCTTACAGTTTAAGCTGGCATTTTGCAAATAAAAGTCAAAAAATCTTAACAGAAGAAAGATACAGATTAATACATAAAAGGCAAACGTGGCAGCTAACAGTCGCCTCAAAAGTCATAAGGGGCTGAAGAGAGCAAAACACCAAAGAAGATGCCAAGAAACCTAAGAAAGGTGAGAGATACACAACAAACCGTTACTACAATAATTATACAGAGACAATCCCCAACCACCCACAGCATTACAAATGGGCACCATCAGTCCTGCATCCAGCTTCTCATGCATGATCTACAAATAAATTTCTTAAGGGAAATGAAAATCTCTTATGCTTTCCGCATTGTTATTTTCTTAGATTTGCTAATGGAAGGCTGAGCTCTCTAAAGAATCACCAGCTCACTTTGCCATCATGACCTTGACAAACTCTTCATAGTTGATTTGGCCATCACCATCAACATCTGCTTCACGAATCATCTCATCAACTTCTTCATCTGTGAGCTTCTCACCCAAATTGGTCATCACATGGCGGAGTTCAGCAGCAGAAATGAAGCCATTCTGATCCTTGTCAAATACACGGAATGCTTCCTTGAGCTCCTCCTCAGAGTCAGTGTCCTTCATCTTGCGAGCCATGAGGTTAAGGAACTCTGGGAAGTCAATGGTACCATTACCATCAGCATCCACCTCGTTGATCATGTCCTGCAGTTCAGCTTCGGTGGGATTCTGACCAAGTGAACGCATAACCGTTCCGAGCTCCTTAGTGGTGATGCAACCTGCCATAATAAAAGTGGAACGGATTGCTTCAATTGTTTTCAACAGTCAAATCTAATTTTACATATTGACGCAGCAGGAGGTATAACAATATGATACTGTAGGCAAGCTAGGCATGACTTAGAGAAGGTAAAAAAATGCCATAAGCAACATTTGAGACCAGTGAAAAAATTCACAGTTAAGCAAGAGGTGGAAAATGATCACTGTGCATTTCAAAGTACTTATTTATCTTCGTAGTCAAGAGAGCATATATTTATAAAAGAGGAAAGTACCCTTCCATTAAAATACTACTACTAAGTTTTATAATCCCTACATCAATGCCAGCATCTTCTACATCATGGGCCTATGCGACATGATAGGAAGACAAGTACCGGTAGTGCCTCACAGATATGACTAGCATCTTAGCAGGGATGAACTAGCACGAACTAGTGCTCAAAACTTCACTGATAAGTTGGAAAAAAGATTTAAAATGACCGATTAAATTAATTAATGAAGAGGATAACAAATATTATATAGATGTACCCAAACAATAAAATAAGAAGATTAAAAACAAATCAGCAAACATATAATAACTGAATTGTAATACCTTCTGGTTTTTTTTTACCAAAGCTATATAGTACCTATAACAATGTTGTGCAAAAAATTTAAGACCTGATTTTGAATTCATCACGATAATCTCATAAACAAGGAAGCCAAAAAAATCAACATAAACCGAACCTAAGTGATTAAAAAAGAAACAAATAAAGTAACAAACGCTTGAAGTGGCACTAGAAAACACCATGTATGCATGTACATAGATAGGTAAAATGGAAAAAAACAAACTGAGGATCAACTATTTAAGAAAATAATAATTCAACACAACCCGCAACAAAGACCGGGACATTTTTTGTAACACAAGTACTTAATAAGCTCAAAAGTAGCATCCTATCCTATAATTATGACAAAAAATACCACCACTAGCTGGGAAACCGCATCAACCAAAGAATATCAGATCTATAAGAGGACGACTTAAAGCAAAAGAAAGAAAGGAAAAAGAAAAAAGAAAGGAAGATGCAGAAAGGGGCAGGGAGACGAGACCGTCGCCATCCTTGTCGAAGAGACTGAAGGCTTCCTTGAACTCTGAGATCTGTTCATCAGTAAGCTCATCCGCCATTTCTTTCCTTTTTTTGTCCCAAAAAATGAGAATTGGAACAAGTGTTTTGTGTTTCTACACGATTTTTGTTTTGATAGATTGAGGCGGTGATGCCGGTAGAATGTAACCAATTGCCCGTTCCTTCGCCGGCTGTTTTGGGCGATTGGGAGTGTGTTTCCTCCTTTATTTATTCCCTCGGAGGCTCGATGTAAAATAATAATAATAATAATAATAATAATAATAAAATTATTTTTTATTAATATTTTTATTATAAAAATAAATATAATTATTTTTTTATTTTACATATATTTTTCAAAGCACGGCGTGTTAATCTTTTTGTTGAAGTTTCAACAAAATCGCCCTCCTTGGCATACATGTCCATTAATTTTATTTTATTTTTTCTATTTCTCACTACACTTTTGAACAAGTACAGGCATATTTGTTCATGTTCAAGTCTACTAATATATATATATATATATATATATATATATATATACCTCCTTCTCCTATTTGCGATGGCTTGGTTGTGACAACTCCAACGGGGAGAGATAAAAAATTGAAGATAAAAGGTTAAGAAGGTATGATTTGAGACCTTAAATTGTAAAACTGAGAAATTCCCCTAAGTTTTCTTTGCATTGAAGAAAATTAAAGAATAAAAAAAATAGCAAGAGAGGAAGAAGAAGGAGAAAGCGAGGAGCCCCCTTGTCGGAGATTTGGCGACCCCTGAGATCACCGAAGTATGGCTTAAAATGCCCCTGACATTATTTGGCTGACTACCACTGAAGAAAAGCCTCACAATGGCCGAAAAAATACATGAAAGGTTGCTTCTTAATGTTTTGCAAAGTTATTTCCGTTGAAGTTTAGAGCTATTGATTGGCCAACCAGTGTCAACCACGTCATACCATCACACCAAGGGCTTCTTGAAATGCCGGTCACAATCCTAGATCAAGCCCTGCCATGATAGGCCACAACCCTCGATTAAAAATAGACAAGAAGTGGTCTACTGGAAAAGAAATGAGTTAAAACCAAAAACATGCTAGCAAGTTTATAGCCACACCATCCGGCTAGCCCAAGCTGTTGCCAACCACACCACAACCTTCACCGGATCTGGGATTTGGGAACAAAACCCATATGAGAACCACTGTCGAAAAAGCCACAACCTTCGCAGAAACCACTCATTTAATCGGGAGTGAAGTGTGATTAGAAGGGCAAAAATCCTGTACGGGAATAATTTTTTTTCTTTAATTATTATTATTATTTTTAAAATCTCAAACAGGTTACATAAAAATCAAATAGAATTAAAAAAAAGGAAAGAGAAAACTGGTACGGCTGCAACAATTAGGTGGATGGCATTAATATTTTTCTAAAAAGAAACTAATAACAAAAGAGGGTAGGGAGCAGTCGCACCGCTACGCGGTTGGGAAACGCTTCGTTGACCAATGACGCTTCTAGTTTAGATTGAGTGGTTGTTAAAGCTTAAAAGGAAGGAAGTGAAAAAAATGATTTGGCAAATTGGGAATGGTTCCTTTCAACAGCGAAGGCTGCAACCGCAATCGATTGCCCGACAGCAGCACCCCCACATGATTCTACATTGTCCTTTCTGCCCTCCCCATCTTTTTGGTCGGGCCTGTGTGTCGTTGCCACAACACCCCCCATTTCGGCCCACTATTTCTGAATGGGCCTCATTCGGCTGGACCTACTAATATGGCGGATAAATTAGTTAACTTGGTATGAATCACGCTTCGGCCTTGGCGAATGTAAAGCATGATTTGATTAGATATGATGCGTTGGTTACAATTATTAGCAAACATGTAGGCTTATTAGGACAGGGCGATGGAGTCACCAGTCCTTTATAAAGAAAGTATTGGAAGACTAGCTCCTCGTGCATTCATTCTAATCTTTCATTTCATCAACCAACATTATCCACTTCAATATGTACCCGCTATCAATTTGGTTCTACATCATCCTTCTTTCAAGTTTCATCAATAAAATATTCATGCAAAGAGATACAAAATTTATCTGGTATATGTGATGGTCGCAACAAATAAAATCTAAAAGAAATTAATGGACAATGTATGGTAGAAAAATTTTGTTGCAACAAATATATTTAATACATATTTTATGAAAATTTTTTTTCAGCCGTTGGATCATCCAACGGCTGAAAAACCCAACACCATCTTCCCCCTCCCTTCCTTGCAAACGTACCCACGCCGCGCCCCCTCGCCCTGCCCCGCGCCCCACGCCCCTCCCCCGCGCCCCACGCCCCTCCCCCGCGCCCCCGCCCGCCCCACCCTTCCTCCCCTCCCCTTCTTTCACCCCCGCCGCGCCCCTGCCCCTCCCCACGCCCCTTGGTCTGCCCCGCACCCCCGCCCCGCCCCCGCCCCACCCCCTCCCCCGCCCCTCTATTTTCGGTTCCTTTGTTTCTCTATCAGTGCGGCACAACACAGTCGGCGGGAGGCGTTGACTTGGGAGTCCGAAGAGGAGGTGGTCGCCGGCGATTACAGCCCGGGCGAAAGAAGCGACGATGACGAAATAGCAGTTTCGCTTCGTCGCACTTCGCTTCCTCTATTTCTCTTCCTCTGTTTCCCGCCGGCGAGTCAATCACCGCCGCACGCTAGCGCACGCTGCACCGCCGGGGGCTCGCAGAAAATCGCCGCCCCTCAAACCCCTTCGCCGCCCGCCGCCAGCCTGCCGCCAACTTGCCTCAAGATCTTCCAGCGGCCCCTGTTAGCCAGAAAACAGAGGTTCCTCTGTTTGCTTGCCTCAAGATCCGCTCCGTCTCCATCGCCGACCAGGCCTTGGATGTGCTGCACGGCAACCCCGGGCGTACGCCGTCCAGGCCTGGGGAAGAGTCAGGAAGGCAGCGATCGGCGGACGGCGAGGCCGCCGGTGGTGGGGCGGCAGCGGCAAAACAGAGGGGGAAGGAAAGGGCAATGGCATTTTTGTAATAAACATTTGACTCGCTCCCGACTTTGAATCAATATTACGAAATGAATTTAAAAAATAAAATAAAATAATTTCATAATAAAAATTTGACTTCTTCCCAACTTGAATTAATATTATGAAATAATTTTTTTAAAAAAATATAATTTCGTAATAAAAACTTTGACTCGCTCCTGACTCGAGTCAATATTACGAAATACATCTCGAAAAATTTGAAAAAATAAAGTAAAATACCATAAAATAAAATAAACCATTAGAACTCGATTAATTTATTTTATGGTATTTTACTATATTTTTTATATTTTTCGGGATATATTTTATAATATTGACTTTATTCGGGAGCGAGTCAAGTTTTACAAAATTGCCATTGTTTCATTTTTCTTCACCAACCTTGTTTTCTCCCCCTACCGATCAATGACAATTTTATAGTAAAAACTTAACCGCTCTTGACTCGAGTCAATATTATGAAATATATCCCAAAAAATATGAAACAAATATGAAACAATGGCAATTTTATAAAACTTGACTCGCTCCTGACCGGAGTCAATATTACGAAATACATCTCGAAAAATTTGAAAAAATAAAGTAAAATACCATAAAATAAATTAATCGAGTTCTAATGGTTTAATTTATTTTATGGTATTTTACTTTATTTTTTTCAAATTTTTCGAGATGTATTTCATAATATTGACTCGGTTCAGGAGCGAGTCAAAATTTTTATTATGAAATTAATTTTTTTTAAAAAAATATTTCATAATATTAATTCGAGTTGGGAAGAAGTCAAATTTTTATTATAAAATTATTGTATTTTATTTTTTAAATTCATTTCGTAATATTGATTCAAAGTCGGGAGCGAGTCAAATGTTTATTACAAAAATGCCATTGCCCTTTCTTTCCCCCTTTGTTTTGCTGCTGCCGCCCCACCACCAGCGGCCTCGCCGCCTGCCGCTCGCTGCCTTCCCGACTCTTCCCCAGGCCTGGACGGCGTACGCCCGAGGTCGCCGTGTGGCACATCCAAGGCCTGGTCGGCGGTGGAGACGGAGCGGATCTTGTAACACCCCGTTACAGTTCACCCGCGAACCGACCCGGAAATGTCACCGGCGACCGAACCGTTCGTTAATCTACTAGATTCGGTTAAGCCGACCAGGATCTACTCTCGGCGTCTCAAGATGAAGATGCAAATATGAAATGCATGAATGAGAACGATTGGGTTCTAACGCGGTCCTACATGCATGCTGTGATGTACAAGCAAAAACAAGACAAAATAATAAATGAGAAACCAAAGAAAATATATAATATTTTATGAAAATACGATAACACATAATAATCTACCATGACATTAAATCATTATTTCATTCACTTTTACCCGAGCCGAGTTTGAACTCCAAGGCTCCCTACTCATCCATAATTATCAGTTTGTTTCATAACAAGTAATTCATCAAGACAAAAACAATGTAATAATCATCCACACAGCATTAAACAACCATCATTATACATTACACGCGGCAGGTACATGTGTGCGCGGTTTCGTGCTGCTCCTCCGCAGTCCTGACAGCTTTCATCGCTCGCATTCCTCACCTACATATATATAGAAAAACCGTCAGTAACGAGTGTTACCGGCCCGGAAAATAACTAATATCAATCTGGCACAGGAGAGCGAACTCTCCTGTTGAATCAAAACCATATACTTCCTCAAGAACTCTCATCAGGGCACATACGGGAGCCATCGCCCTCGGGTCGACAGCGTCCCCCTATCTTTCTCATCCTCATACCTTGGCCATTTCTCTATCGCTTCTCGCATCAAATTTCATTCCTTACCGCCCTCTGCACCTTCCATATTACTCCTGGCCTTGAGCACAAAGGCCGAGCACTCTCAGGTAGTCGCCTTCAGTACCCTTTGAACCACAAGTCTAGACATGCGCTGCATTGCAGTACCCGTAAACCTCCACACTTCTCCGGGTTTGAGGAACTCAAAGGTGGAGTTGTCTGGATCCTTCGGGAACGAAGTGGGTTCTCCCCAGCTCCAGAGCCCGCTCTTCTGGGCACACGCCCTATCTGAAGACGTGGCCGCAAGTAACCCTCATTCCATCTCTCACCGAAAACACGAAAACTATATATATATAGGCCTGGGTTGGGATTTATACAATAGGCCCGAAGGCATCGTGAGCTGGATCTGAAGTTCGAAAACAAACTCGAGGGATCTCATCCTTGAGGGTTATTAATCCGAAATAAAACTGTTGGCTAAATGGCCCGAGTTAAGTGGGATCCGATAAAACGCCACTTAACTCGTCCTGCACATGATAAATCAAATATACAATAGAATAGCGTAAAAATAGAGAACGAGTCCTAAACGGACCTGGTAGAAGCTCCAAACGGGTCCACGCGCCTAGGCGGCGAGCTCCTACACCGTACCTACACAATCAAGCTAAAAACTAACGCCCGCATGATGAATCACACATCCTATAGCATGCACGCACAATCAACACAATCACTCATCAAGCAACACACATTAACTTATATCAATTCTAGCAAGTCTACTTAGGCTAGTTTGCATTAGATCATGATCATTACCTAATAACCCTAATTAGTTTCATAACTTCTATTTTTAACACCACACAATTCCACAAATTTCATATTTTATTCTAAATCAAATCCACATTTATATAAGTAATTACGATGCAAAATTCATCAATCGTAGCATGCAAATTCTAATAATCACTACTTTCAATTAATTAAGTTAAAATAAATTATACCTCGCGTCGTCGAAAATCGGCGACGGCTAGGGTTTCCGTTTCGCGGCTCGAAACTCGAATTCGGCACCTAGCGGCGTCCGAAGTCCGTCAGATTGGACTGGGTGCGTTCGGCGGATAACCCGGCGAATTTCCGACAAATCCAATTTTCCGGCGGTTCCGGCGAGTGTCGGCGGTTTTCCGGCGGAATCTAGCGGTTTCCGGCAAGGATTCGGGACGGAGCAATCAGGGGGTCTATCGGCACCAGCTCGACGAGCTTGGTCCGATGGCGGTGTCAAACAGAGCAACCGAGGCGGCGATGGCCGTCGGCGGCGGCGTTGAAAACGGGCGGCGGCGGCGGTGTGCTCCGATCGGGGCTCCGGCCGGCCTCGACGGCGGTCGGGAGGATGGGGGAAATGTCGGCAACGGCGAGGGGGTGGTACTGGTGGTCGCAGTGGCGGCGACGGCGGCCGAACGGCGGCGGAATCCGGCTCGGAGTGGCGACGGCCGAGGCGGCTTCGTGGTCCGATTCCGGTGTCGTGGCGGCGAGACGGCGGCCGGGGTGGGTCGTGGCGGCACGGCGACAGCACGGCGGGGCGGGACGGCGTTGATCGGCGGCGGTACAACGTCGGCAGCGGCGGCGGCGGCGACCACAAGGGGCGGCGGCGGTGGATTTGGGTAAAGAAGGGTCGGGAGGAAGAAGAAGTGCGTGCAATGGCATTTTCGTAAATAAAACTTGACTCGACTCCGACTCGAGTCAATAATAATAACTATCTCCTAATAGATCCTAAAAAAAAATCCAAAAAAATTGGAAAAAATCCCGTAAAATTAAACGAACACGGCAACATCCAAATGATATGTTCTATAACTAATAACCCACCCAAACTCATCTATATCGCGTCCTAATTCGTCATTCGGCCCTAAAAATATTCTACGATCAAATAAAAATAACAATCAAATACTGCATACCTCCATATACTTGATAACCCATTTTTTTCATCATCTTTCAGGCGTTATCATCATACACTTGAGCATACATAACCCTCATTGCTCATAACTCACAGCTGGCCTCAACCTAGCTCGCGGTCCATGAAGCTGACTCAACTCGAACCAACTGGTTCACTCCTATAAAACTCTGACTCGAGTCACAGGTTTTACAGATCTTGAGGCAAGCAAACAGATGAACCTCTATTTTCTGGCTAACAGGGGTCGCCGGTGGATCTTGAGGCAAGCTGGCGGTAGGCGGCGAAGGGGTTTGAGGGCCGAGGGGGGGCGAGGGGCACGGGGCGGGGTGAGGGGCGCAGCGGGGGTGAAAGTAGGGGAGGGGGGGAAGGGTGGGGGCGGGGCGGGGGGTGCAGGGGGAGGGGCGCGGAGGGAGGGGCGTGGGGCGCGGGGCGGGAGCGAGGTGCGCGGCGTGGGTACGTTTGCAGGGGAGGGAGGGAGGGGGAAGATGGTGTTGGGTTTTTTTCGGCCATTGGATTCAATCCAACGGCTTGGCTGTGCTCAATTACAGCAATCTCATTCTCTATATAGTATCCTCTTATTCATTAACTTTAGCCATGCGGGTGGATTTTGAGTTCAACGTCGCTCTTAGTCGATAGACAATTTTATAGATAACATGGTTTTTTTTTCTTTCATTTTTAACTTGGGACTTTGATAATAGTCACGATCATGATGACTATATATATTCTACAGTACTTGGCTTCTTCATTTGATACATATGAAGTACGATAGAATTAACGTTGGTTAATCCTGATCCACATTCAACTCGCAAACATATAAAAGTGACAACAAATAGTTTCTTTTCGCGTGGAAAGAAAAAAATGTAAGAAAAAAATAGAGCGCAAGCGTAGTCTAGAAACTAAGCCTTTTCCTACAAACTTCAAAAGGGGGTTTATAATGTTTGATGCGGGTAACAAGCTGAGAACAGCAAGAGTTTAGCTCCTTCACCAACTCTGCTACTAGCTCGCCAAAGATGTCACTCTCCACCACCACGCCAACTCTTCCCAGCTCCCAACCTTGCCCCCTTAACCCTTCCGTCCACACCTCATTCACCGTCTCCCTCATCGCTTTGCTCCCCGACGGCCGTGCCGGTGATCTCCGGCAAGCCGCCGCCACCAACGGCTCTCCTCTCCGGCGAGGGCCCAAAAGCGCTGGAGGTGCCTGCCCCACAATGTTAATCCTCTCCAAGAAGGAATTGCCCTTGGCCACTTTCTTGCTATGACGCTTATAATCGTGATCTCCCACTGCAATAATGTTAATTCCCACGTACACTTATTTTTCTTCATCAGCTAATTTTTTATGATGAGAAATACAATATATAATTGAATAAAAGAATAATTTACAAACAATATTTAGAACAATTAATAATTGTACCATACATGTTTTGGCAACTAATTAATTACGATGTATTGTATATAAATTCACCATATATAATATGCATGCATGTGAACCTAGTTTTTTTTTATTCAAATGTCTATTATATGGATGGTAACTGATTAACGACGATGTCCATATAGAAATAGAATAAAAAATAATTAAGAATACCTTTACGGGGTGGGTTAAACAAGAGTACTTGGGGAGAAGAAAGGAGTCGATGAGTAGATCCATCAAGAACTAAAACCGGGCTTGGCTGCCGATCATACCGTCCATAAGCAGTAATGGTAATAGTGCCATCTTCCCACTGCTTCTTCGTCTCCCCCATGCATTTGCCCGTCTCAGAAGTAGTACTTCCGCTGCAAAATTCCAAGCGAGTGATCTGCTGCCTGCGGGTTGCTTTGACTTCCATCGGATTATTATGACGGGCGTCCTTGACGTCGATTTGATCATCAGCCTCTGAGTGGAAACTTCTGCTTTCACAATTAGTTGACGAGATGAGGGCGGCGTGATCCATAACATTAACGGTGGAATGAGTGCTGCTCATCTCCTCCTTTTTGATGGCCTCGATGATCTTCTTCAGAGCTTGGAGATCTTCATCGCACTTCTCTAGCGCTCCCAGCAGCTTCCTCCGCTTCTCAGCCGCCGCCTCCTTCTCCATGGGGGGCGGCGGCGGAGGCGGCAGGGGTAGTACTGTGGATGTCGTCGAGGCCCATCAGCTGCGCAACCGGCGAGCGGCGGAGGCAGCTTTGGGTGGCGTCCGGCCTGCAAGGGGAGTTGAGTCGCCGGAGCTTAGGAGCCAAGGTGGGGCTTCTTGGGTCGTTGCAAGAGATGTGCTGCTGCTGGATCCGTCGGTCTATTGGTAATGTAATATCACACGCGCCAATATTTCCGGGCAGCCGGATTGTCTGGGCTTGTCCACCTCGAAGCGTTGCCTGTGACTCGTGCCGGGATGTTGTTGTCTGGGGCAATTTGTGCATTCGTGTTGAGACGTTATATTCCGCCGGTTTTTTCGTTTCGTCCTCCTTCCTAGCTGCATATATCTAAATTAGTCACCATGTCTACAAGCACGAACAAAAGAACTGTTTTAATTCCAACACATGAGCTTTGATTGTACGTATATGATATTAGCAAATTAACCTGAGGTGATGCGTTTGCGGTGAGAAGAGCGGAGGAGGTGGAAGAGGCCGGACATGCAGCCGACCTTCTTGCTTTGGAGACTCTCCGGTCGTGGTTGATCCCTGCGTGAACCCAAGTTTACCAAGGCCGCCATTTTCTTACGACTCCAGCTCTGGGGTGGGAACGAGTCGGAGGTCGACCGATCGGGTCTTGAGCTTATTAAAGAGAATCAGAAGTGCTATTTATCGATATCCTGTACCGAGACGAGGAGTTGTTTAATTTAGTTAGTTTCATTCCCCCGGGGTTGCGCACATATGCGACATTGCGCCAATTTAATTGATTATGATAAAGCAATTACCTCTACCATTGCTCATCATTTGCTCCCAATTATTAGATTATTACTAATTATTGTGAGAAAAACTACAAGTAAATGAAAATGGAGAATGAGTAGTAAGTAATTACTAATTAGCTTAGCTATACCTGGCTTCGAATGACGGTCAGTGTCTGGCTTTCATTATTAGATATTAGATATATGATATATACATGCCCGGTTGTTGATCTAATCTAGTTAATGTGCCGGTCTTTTATTTGCCTTTTCTTAAGTTTGCATTACGCTATTGGCATGCTTTATTTGGGAAGATGAGATGTGCAAGTAGATTTATAAATTAACAGGTGGGGAACGAGATGGGAGGGACACAACTCACAAGGCAGGAGACAGCTGAGAAGGTATCATTAGGGGGCACTCACAGCTGCTGCCCAAAGAGGGGAGCAGCATGCTTTTGCTTTTCTATGCCACCCCTCCCAGTCCCGGGGCATGCCAATTATTATGATCCACGACCAGTCGCCACACTCGCCTCCACTCAAACTACTACGAGATATAGGATCGACCCATGGACCAAACAACTAGCTGTTGAATATTCTAGCTACTTTCAGAAATGGATATATATATATATATATATATATATATATATATATATATATCTGAAGAAAAATATTGGAGGGGAAAGAACCGTAGACCACGGAAAGGACGAGACGGAGAAGGGATTTGATGAGAGCAAACAAAAATAAATTTAACTAATTTCAGGCAAATTAAAGTATCGGTCAAATGGCATTCGGATCTGCGGGGTAGTAAAGAAATCATCGTTCTCACGTGATGTGCTCCCTCTTCCTCGATTAATTATCCACAGCTATGCACGGACTATTGATGGGAATATTGGTCTCAACTCGACTCTATGCATGATGCTTCACCTCTACTCTTCCACACCTCGGTAGAAGTGGAAAGTAGAAACCCCTTCCTTCCTATTGAAGGCTAATAAAAGATATTTCCTTTTGGTTAATGTATGCTTTTTCCTACTCCCCACTTGTGCTTGGTTCATAAGAATCCAAAGCTGCTGTTGTGAGTCCACCTTTTGCTTTTTGAGTAAAGTCACTCCTGGCTTCCTTTTTGTTCCCAATCCACGATCGAGCTCAATTGAGCTAAAAGATTAATCAATGATATTAATATATCATACACGCCCCCATGAAAACAATTACCCTTTATTTACATATATAGATATCATTTTATTTAAGAATAATAATAACCGAGGAACCTTTTCTCCTCTTGATGTTATGGATGGAGTGGACGTTGTAACTTGTAATTGTATTATCATGATGCCCACACATGCTATTCAAGTGTAGTAGCTTGCTTGGCCGGGCCATGAAGGAATGGAGCATCAGCATTCTCATCGCTAGAGTAGAGATAAGGATGCAGTTTAAATCCCTGAGCCTTGAGGATCTTCCTATCAGGCCTCACTTTTTCTCGAATGCTGACGGCACTCTAAATAGAACCATATTTAGCTCTGCCCGGGAGCGACGCTAGTGGAGACGCCGTGCGTCTCCACCGTCGATCATCCCGGGAATCGACGGTGGAGACGCACCACAGGCGTCGCTCCCGGGCGGAGTTAAAATTTTTTCCACTCTAAATACTATCTGGACCGCATTGCTGTCGGCCCCATATGCCTTCCCCCTCCCATTTTGGGGTCCATGTCTGCCGATGTCCCGTTTGACTGGCACCCGCTTAGCAGAATCCCCTCGTTCGATCCTATATATGTTTCTTCGATGTGGCCCCCATTTGCTCAAAACTTGACGCTGGCATCGGCCACAAAAACTTGAAGCAAGTGATCACCGATGTGGGGAGAGGAAGCGCCGGAGATGGAGGTCAGGTAGCTGAGTATGGTTTCGCAATGGATGGTTCTTTTGGCCGCTGGTTGGTTTGCAATTGCGGTCTGGGCTGGCTGGACCAATCTGTTCTTTTTCCTTGTCAATGAGGCCGCCTCTGTGGCAGGAGTCAGAGAGAGTGGTGAAGCTCGTACCCTTGGGGATGCGATTAACAAGCCGCTAGAAATCAACGTCTGAAATTGTTTTGAAGAAAGGAGAATTGGGAAATGTCTTCAGCTGTTCAAGCATTACTAATGTATTGAGCAAGATATCCTGCAGGCAACTACACCAACAACTCCTAAACTAAACAAATCGCAAAACATGCATTTTGTAACTTTGTTCCTTTCAAAATTGAAACCAAGTTATCGGTAAAGGAGCCTAAGTAGTTTAACCTGTGATAAGGTTCAAATCACAAGGGACGATGGCCTCGTCCATCCGGAGAGGATGGAAACCCCGTCGGCGAACCGGAAGCCTGGTCCCATGGCCACTGTAATGAAAGAATAACACGTCGCCAGACCTGGCCTGGACCACCATCCGGCCAAGCGCGGCCCTGATATTTGCCCCAGTGGGTAGTCCTCCGGAGCATCATCAGTGAGTAGCTCAATGTTGGCCGGGTCGAAATCATAGCGGGTCCCCAAAAGGTCCCTCATGGCCTGCACGTCGTTGATGCAGCCATGGAGCTAGTTGGGACTGTTGAAATAATTGCAGCCCACAAGGGTGGCCAATCTCTTCATCTTCCTTCCCATGTACAGGCCACAGCTTTGGGATACAGAGGGAACGCCCGAAGTATTGTGAACAAACACAAGGTTATTCCATCCTAAGAGATATATATAGATGCAGACTTCTGATATAGAGGTCTTCCGTACAAGCAAACAGGGTTAGGCTTCACTGCACATGCAAGTCACAGCATCCCCAAAAGCTAAGGAAAGCAGGACCAAAACGTCGGTATCTTCATTGATAAACAACATAATGATTTTTATTTAACCCACAAGAAAATAAGAAGACATCCACTGCCTAGAAAGATGGTGCAAATTCTCAATGTCAAATGGTCAATTAACAAACTCAACTCACCTCTAGGCTAAATAGCAGCTGCTAACAGGAGCACTAATAGGTTGCTCTAGCACCAGCTGCGGATATCAATGCTTGCATACATTAACAATTGCAAACCCTAAATTCTACACTATCATAGATAGGATAACCATTGTAAACACTAGCAATTGTTATCTGCCTTAATTGCTTTTCTCAAGGGTGCCAATAAATAAACCTCGAATCCAAACTTAGTAAGGTAAAAAGACCACTTGAAATGTATAGTTTGAAATATAGGATACAAGTTGTGTACTTGATGTGTAAAACCGTTAGCGTATCTGGCAGATGAGAAATTTACATAGCATTTCATATTGAGACTTAAATTCATATGCATCCACATAGATGAACAACTGATAAGTGAGGGTAATGAAAAATCTAACAATGATGGTCACAGGTAACAAGAATACTATGATAGATGTACAAAGCTCAAAATCAATCAAAGATCTTTCGAAACCTTAAAGTTCGTAGTTGACTGATTACCACATGCAAAATCATCCTGGCAACCCAAGAAAAAAGCAGTTCTCGTTGACTCCACATTGGTAAGCGCATGTGCTGTTCCGGCCAGACTCAGAGACACTGCAACTTCCTCAGGACCAATTGTAGACTCTGCATAGCCTTTCCCAGCCACATGGGCATTTTCCAGCTTCAGAGAAATCAGAATTTGAAAATACAGTACTGGATAGGCCAGGATGGAACTATAAGTCACCACTCATGGGCACCTCCAACTAAAAATTTAAACCGCATCAAGCGGATCGTATTAGGACATTGGCAAGAGAATTGGATAAAATAAGGGGGAGGAGTTGTTACCCTGAACTTAGTTTTGGCGCCCAAGAAAACAAAGATTTCATTGCATGTGTGATGTCTGTGGTTTTCCCTCACACCACCAGCTCGACTCTCTCCAACATGCACTGAAGCACAAGACCCTGCTCTCCCTTCAGAGATCTAATTAGAAATCCTGAGAAGGGCGTGCATTATACAACTATATAACAATACACACACATATATACAATATACACACATACATACATACATATATATATATATATATGTATATACAGGTATATTCTAGTGCCTTGCCTGATTTTGGAGTGCAGGCAGCATATTGGATGAGAGCAGCTGGATTGCAATCCAACGGCTCTCATTATTACACCCCACCCCCCCCACCACCACCCACGGCCCCTTCCCACCAACCCCCGACCGCCCCCTGCCACCACCCCCTGACTCCCCTACCTTCCCCCTATCCCCGGCCACCATGGCGGCTCACCCCCCACCCCTGGCAGCGGCTCCCCCCGGGCGCTCCCTTCCACCCTCGCCGACAAGTCCCCCAGGCTCCCTCCACAACGCGATGAAGTCACCGATCCCGGGGTGTCCTTCCGTGCCAATCCTGCTGCCGCACATTAGGTAAGAGTTAAGCCTTAGAAAGTATTTTGACTCAACTAAAGAATGTTTATTGTGACTACTTTAGTTGATTATATTTTTAGTTTTTCAAAATTTTGTATTTTTTAAGAATGGACAATCTTGAAGATAAAGGAAATGACGAAGAAGAATTAGCCCAACATATTACAACATTCTATCATATTATAGAAGATGAGTTCAAACTGAAGGTTAGAGTGCAATTTGATTATTTGCACGATACACTCAACTTCTACACTAGTTATTCTACAATAGCCGGATTTGGTGTACGTAAAAATTTTACAAATTATCATAAGAAAACAAAAGGGTTATGTCTTCAAGTATTTGTGTGTTGTAAAGAAGGACATTCAAAATAATATGAGTGTAGAATACAGATTGGATATGAAGATAATAGCAATAATGATGGTATGAGTATGAGCAAATGAAAGAGTGAAATACCCCACAAAGGAAAAAAGAAAACTTATCCTATAAATAGAGAAGATTATCAAGCACGCATCAGAGTAACTAAAAATAAAGAGGGCACATAAAAGGTCATGCATTTTGAGGAATAATATAGTCATGCACTCCTTACACCATCAAAAACTCATTTTCTCATGTCACATAGGCATGTTATCTGTGTGCACCGAAATTTGATTAACACATTTGCAGAGGCTAACATAAGAACTTTTCAACTAATGTCTATGTTAGAAATTGAAGCAGGTGGGGTTAAAAATATTGGTTGTATAGAAAGAGATATTAGAAATGACGAGGCAAGAAATAGAGAAGAGATGAAGGAAATTGACGCCCAATTATTGATGGAACATTTTGAGGAAATGAAAAAGATGAATGATTTATTTTTTTATTGTTATGAAGTTGATGATGATGGTAGATTGAAGCATTGTTTTTGGGCAGATGTAATTGTAAGAAAAAAATATCATCTTTTATCAGATGTGATGATTTTTTATACAACATATGGTACAAATAAATATGCATTTATTTTTACACCATTCACCGGATTAAGCCATCACAGGCTAACTATTACATTTGGATGTGTTTTTTTGTGTAATGAGAAGGCTGATTCTTTTGTGTGGCTGTTTGAAATATTTTTGAAATGCATAGATGGAAAGCATCTAGGGGCAATTGCTACTGATCAAGATCCTGCAATGGAGAAAACAATTAAATTAATATTTCCTTCAACATATCATCGTCTTTGCATTTAGCATATCCTTAAGAAAGAAACTGAAAAATTAGGTGTAATTGCTCACAAAAGGGAGTTTTATGAGTCATTCCATAGTTTAATTTATGGTGACAAAAACAAAAAGAATTTGAATCACAATAGAGTGAAATAATAAAAGACAATTGCTTGAAGGAAAATGAGTGATTAAAATTCATATATGCAATTCGTCAAATGTGGGTGCTTGTGTATAGTAAAGGTATATTTTTGGCTGGTATAAGAAGTAAGCAACGAAGTGAATCTTAAAACTCATTTTATTCAAGGTATGTCAACAAAAAAATAGCCTTATTGAGTTTATACATAGATTTGAGAGAGCTATCAAAAAACAAAGATTGAACGAGGCAAAAGAATCTTATGAAAACGAATATACCCAAATTGGTCACTCCATTGAAGTTGGAATGTAAGATGGCAAAGGTTTATACTCGAAAAATATTTTATAAGTTTCAAGAAGAACTACAATACAATTTAGTTTGTTACTCATCTCATAAGAAATTAGATAGGGAGGACGTTGAACAGTGTGATATAACATGTTGTAGAAATAATACAGAGTTAGTTGCACGTGTTACTTATATAGGAGTTAAAAGTAGATGTATATGTAGTTGTAAACTTTTGGAAAGTGAAGGTATTCTATGAAGGCATTTGTTGTATGTACTGAAATTGAATGATGGCGATATTTTTCTTCAACTCTATGTCATGAAGAGATGGACAATTTAAATAGCAAAGGAGGTTGTTTTTGATGATGATGGAGTGGAACTTAGTGGTGATTGCAACAAAATTTCATTTTCTAATTGAGGAGAATTGCACTGTATATTCAATCGATGGGTCAAAAGGCATATTTATCATCTGAAAAATTTGAACTTGCGAAGCAAAAACTTTTGGAGATAAAGAAATTGGTAAAAGTTGGGGTAGAGAAACAGGGAGATGAAGCTGTAACTAATCAGGTCTTAAATGTAAAGTTACATCATGGAATACAAGTACATCCACCGGCACAATCAAAGACAAAAGGGAGTGGTAAAAAGTAAAAGAGTGGTAAAGAACTTGCAATTAAGCATATGGTCAAACATAGGCTATGCCATGGTTGCAATAAATAAGGAGTTGACCACGATAAGCGCACTTGTCCTGCAATTGTAGCACATCGGTAATGTTGCCTAACACAAACCTTGTTTTGATATTTGTTCTATATAATGTATGTGATTAGTTTCCATGCTTTGTTATTAAATATATAGGAAAAAAAATGTTCTATCTGAAAGTGGAGTCGTGGATGTAAAACCCGTGACTCGAGTCAGGGTTTTACGTTACCGAACCAGTCGGTTCGTGGGAAATTCGCCGGATCATCCGCC